>PVLD010020686.1:0-33310 GCA_004027595.1 Dinomys branickii | reverse complement strand
CCTTCAGACACATTCATGGAACACAGGACGCAGTTTTGAAACCACTCGCCAAGGTGGCAGTTGCTTTGTTGACTTGTGCACTTGGACTGAGCTTTTCCTGTGGCCAGCAGCTTGTAGATATTTCTATGTGCTGCCATGCATTCAGTTCAGTTCAATGCCTTAGCAGACAGGTAATTCAGAATTAGTTATTTTTCCAATGATCTTCGCTATGACAACCTATTTATTTCTGACGTTGGAGGTGAGGAAATCCTTTGGTCTTACTGTAACAATGGAGTCTGAGTTTCACACCTCCCTACAGCAGCTCACTTCATGAGTCCTTAAAGCAGGAAGACCTGACTGAGATGATGTCTTGCTGGAAACGCTGGGATTTGAACTGGTAAAACAATTCAGAAATATTTAAATAAAATGACAGACATAAATTTCATGTACTGTGAGATGTTCTTGAACCACACTGTCTGGGTTATTTTTGTTGTTGAGACAAAATACCCAATGCCCAAAATGAGGGAAGGAAGGGTTTATTTAGCTTACAGTTTGTGGAGGTTTCAGTCCATACTTGGCTGGTTCAGAGGCAGAGTGGCACATGGCAGAGGGCAAACGTTTATGGCAGCAGAGCACAGCAAAAACAATCAGAACAAAGGGAGGAATGGCTGCAAGCAGCCTCCCTCCCTTACATTGTAAACAGGCTGCCCCCACCCAGGGGACGTGTAGCTCTCACATAATCTCCATGCCCTCCTCTTCCACAGGCTCAGGATATGTACAAAGTAGGCACACTGGCTTCCTGCTGAGTCACTCAGCCAAACCTCTAGACTCCCCAAGTTGACACAATGTATCAACCATAACACATATATTTTGGTTTCTGAATATATTTATTTTTTAGGAGAGTTGTAGGTTTACAGCAAAATTGAGTGGAAAGTCCAGAAAGTTCTCATAGAGCCCTTGAGTCCACCCAGGCACCACCTCCCCCACTATGGACATCCTGCACCTCAGTGTTACATTTACTACAATTGCATGGTCCATAGTTTCCATTAGGATTAACTCTTGGTGAGGTAAATTCTATGGGTTTGCACAATTATATTCACTCCCATAGTATCACACAAAACTGTATCACTGCTATAAAATCCTCTGTGCTGCACCTTTTTATCTACCCTCCCTCCTACCCTGGCAACCACTGATCTTTTTACTGTCTGTCTTCCTAGTATTTCCTTTCTCAGAGGGTCCTAGAGCTGCAATCATGCGTTATGTAACCCTTGCACATTAGCTTGTTTCACTTAATAATAGGCATTTTGTTTCATCCTTGTCTTTTTTTTATTTGAAAAAAATAAAAGTACAAAAACATATTGACAAACAGACACCAATTAGCATAAAAAATAGTACAATCACAACTAATCTATAGACAAGGTGATATGATCTCAACAACGGTTATTGCTTTATCCATTGATATCTTCGAAGTGTAAATATATAAACCCATATACAGACATGCAAATTTAGTCAGACAATTAATCCTCTCAACAATAGAAAAAACACAAAAACCAAAAATCCAAAGACAAAAAACAAAACAGGCAAACATCCTTGTCTTTTTATGAGTTGATAAATTTTTCTTTTTACATAGAATTATATTCCATTGTCCTGACTTACCACATATATACCATATATTTTTTATCTATGGTTACAGGTACCTCCAAATCAAATGACTCATATATTAGATACATCATTCCTTCCATTATTATTGTTTTGATCATCGTGGGATCAGTTTGGTTTTTGAAGATCAAGGGCTTCAGGTACTGAATGATTAATGTCTTTATACCTTTAGCTTTATCAGACTAGAGCAATAAGAAATAAGGGAGCAACTGGGTAAATTAGGGCGCTAACATCAATTCTCTCATAATGAAAAAGTATCTTTGTTCTGGACTAGACTGCTTTCAGTGAGGAGATTTTGCCGGGCTAATGTGACAGCCACACATGGCCAATTGGGTCAGCTAGGTCAGAATCTTGGGAAAGACAGTACATACTAATATTTTTATTTGGGAAATAATTACAGTAATTTATGTCATGTCACATATATTCCATCGTATCAAACTCCTGTTGCATAATTTTATTTCTCTTTCCAGTCCAGAATTTTCTTATTTAGATACGCATTAACCACAAGCAGCATTCTTCACTCATATCCAGTAGTTTATTTCTAACTTAATAGGGTGGCTTTCGAAATGGACCATAATTTTAATCAATAAAGTTTTTTTCCACTTTCTGTCTAAACAATGATGTTTCCTCTATTCATTCTAGCTTATTTTATTTTTCTAGGCCATGTAAACTTAAGAAACCAGCAGCTACCCCTATTGCTGAGGTGGTAAGATAAGATAAAAAAAATTTATAAACTTTAAAAATGCAATCTGAAAATCTAGCCTTTTGTAATTTGCATCAATATTCATGTGTTAGTTGAAAAATTTAAAAAATTCTGATATTACAGTGCTAATAGTTAGGAATAGTTCTGCTAATTATCAAGTGCTGTTTATATATTACCTCAAATCCACATTTTCATCTCAAACTTCATCCTAATGACATAACATTTGCATTACTTGGACAGTAATCTTTGGAGAAACTGATTTGGTGTTTCCTCTTCCATGAAACCAACTCTCATTCTTGACTCTGCTTTTTCAATATCTTTTTCATTTTCCTCCTACTCAAAGCTTAAAACATACTCTGCTGGTTAATCTCTCATGACTATTTGCTTACTGAGCCTTTGACTCTGTCCTTGGAAATTCTTCTGTCACTTCATTATTCTCCATTTCTACTTTCACACAACCATCATCTCACAAACAGATACAAGTAATTAGCAAGTATTTTTTGATAAGCTATTAAGACAAAGCCTTGTTCTATGTTCATATAAGACCAGAGGCACAAATACAAGCCCTATTGGTAGATGCTAAAGCTGTATGTACTGATAGAAAACCACAGAGGGTTTCTGCAATAATTTCTTTCCTTTTTGAACTGCTTTTGGCTTTTGGTTCCTTCCTAGGATGAAATGCAGCCCTATGCTTGCTACACAGAGAAGAACAACCCACTCTATGATACTGTGAGCAAGGTAAAAATGTTTCTGGTATCACAAGGTGAATTTAATCAGAAAGGCCTGCATACTTTCTGATTAAATTATTACCTTATTACCACCAGGAAAAATGAATCAAGATGCATTACAATTACTGTTTTGAATTTTCTTACAGGTCTAGAATGGAAAGCTTATTTTGAAGTTAGTTTTGCAAAGCTTTTTGGAAGAAAAAGACATTGCAATGGATTTGCATTTGTGTCTTCTACCATGGGGATTTTAGAGTCTTGGCTGCTATTAGCTAGTTCTGTGAAGAACTTGTGGTTGTACAAGAAAGCCTACACTCGCAATATTCAAATTGTGCAATACAGTGAATAATGAAAACCAAGTTTCCTCAAGAAATAATTTTGTCAAAGGACCAACCATCGACAGTTTCTCATTATTCTTTAAGAAAATTTCTACATACATGTTATATGTTTGTGTGCCTATGATATAAGTATGTGTTTAGGTGTCCATTTACATTTGTGTTTGTATGTCTATAAATGCATCAAGACACAAATAGGACCATACTGTAATGCTGTCCAGTATTATCAAAAAGCTAATAATGTTAGTCTTAGAGATGTTTTTATGTCAACACAAAAAAGCTACCTCATTCTTTTCTAATGGTCACATACAATTCCATTTTATGATTATGTCATAATTTAATTAACTATAGCCCCAGTGATGGACATTCAGATTGTTTTGTTTGTGGTAGAAACAATATCAGTAGATCGTTTCTTGTGGGTCTGTTCCTTTGCATTGTGTGAATGTGTCTGTAGGATAATTTCCTTGAGTGAAATTTTCAGGTCAAGTGATATGTACTTTTATTATTGATAGGCATGTCAAACTGTATCAATTTACATTCTCTCCAACAGTGTACACTTGTGCCTTGTTTTGATAGCTGCAAGATTCTTACTTCCTTGATTCCCATTTTCTTCTTTTAATTCAATGGTTGGCTAGTATGATATAAGATTGCAATGAGGACTGTACTGTTTAATGAAACTGGATTTATATTTTTTGTTGTATTTGAAAGAGAAAGAACATATGAGTAAAATGTTAGATTTTTCTGAGATCCTTGTTTCTCTATGGAAATGTTGATATTCAATGCTTAACCATTCTGCAGATGTTACCAGTTGGAATTGTCTATTTTTATGTTGTACATTGTATTCTGGTGTATTTCCAATAGTAGATATCTATGAACTACCTACATAGCTAAATATGCACTACAGAGGACTTGGGGTTACTACATCCTATGAGAACAGCCATAGGATGACATGACTCTCCCCTGCATTTTTCTGTGGAGTAAAATATCGGGAAAATGTATATTGAGAATTTTAATTGCATAAAAACTTGTTAGTCATGAAAAAAAAAGACTGCTCTATAGCAGGAAAGACATTAAAAGATTTTTTATCATGACAGTCATTCTTTAGTTGTGCTGTCAAAGAAGTTTAAGACAATTATTTTGTCTTACTAATACATTTTTCCCTCTCCAAACATTTTAATTATTTTAGGCTTTATTTTTAAAGAGAGTTCTTAAGTCTATGTTGGAGGCAAAAGTAATATGTTGACACATGGCACAGTATTTTTAACTGAACTATTTTGACTTGGGTGTTTTACCCTGCACAACCCCAGTTCAATCCATTAAGTTTCTTCACTTAAGTATTACTGAATGGTGTGTGCAGTAGACATCATAACCCTATCCTTGTCATTTTATTAATTCTTCATCCATCCTTGGTTGGGATGAACCTTGCAGTTAGTAAGACCAAGACTACATATTTAAATATTACTTAAAAAATAACAGATTGCACTTACAATTTAAATTCATAATTTCCAAGCAGCACATAATACCATAGAAAAGATTTCAAGATAGTTCAGAAACCAGGCGCAGTTTTGCACATCTCTAATCCCAGTTCTCTGGGAGAATGAGGCAGGAACATCCCAAGTTTGAGCTAAACTGGGTAACTTAGTGACTTAGCAAGACCTTGTCTCAAATTTTTTTTTTTTTTTCGGTACTGGGGATCGAACTCAGGAACCTGCGCTTGCTAGGCAAGCGCTTATTCCACTGAGCTATATCCCCAGCCCCCTTGTCTCAAATTTAAAGAAAACATAATAATGAAAAATAAAGTCTGGGGACGTAGCTCAGTGCAAAGGCCCTGGGTTCAATGCTCAGTACTGCTAAAAATACTTAATAAATCTGAAATTATAAGCATTATATATACTGGAAATAATTGTATGAAAATGGAAAAGTGTGGAAGTGAAACATGGCTGAATATTTGAATCATATGGGGAAATAAAAAATTTATATAGAAATCCGCTCCAGTTCTGCTGAATCAGAAAAGCTAGAGAGTGGACCAATATCTACCTTAGTTACTTTCTCCTCACTGGGACAAAATACCCAACACTTTCAATTTAAAGGAGGAGCGGTTTCTGTTGGCTCATGATTTCTGTGTGTAGGATGGGCCTGGCGGAAAGGGCTGACCGAGGAACACTGCTCACATCATGGAAGCACAGAAGGGTGAAGCCTGGGAAGGAAATGCGTCTTTCACGCTCTCAGCCCAGGGACCGCGTCTCTGACCAGCCCCACTACCCAACCGCACGCTCATTAGTGGACGAATCCCTGATAAGTACGATGCCCTCGTAATCCAGTGACCTTCCAAACTCCCAAGGCTTTTGGGACCCAAACCATAGCAACCAGATATGCCAGTTCAGGCCTCCAGGAAGCAGAGGCTGAGACGGAATCAGGGCTGTTGAAGGTGAAGTGGGAAAAGAAAGTACAACTGTAAAAAACTAAATGGCGAGGGAAGCAAGCTAGGGCAGGACAAGCCTTTAGACTGCGCGCTGATCTGAATGAAAACTGTGAAAGGAAAGAGAGAACAATCGAGAAGGAAGAACCTAGAGTACAGTATTAGAATTGTCGAAGTCCTAGTCAAACCAATGGGGAGCTCTGCAGCAAAAGATAGTCTTTTATGGAAGGATATTCTGATACCCCTGCGAGATTAGTCATTGGCTGCGGGCTGCCTGGGTAGAGCATGGCCCCCGCTCAAAACCTGAAATGGATCTTGATGCTGTTAACAAGGGGAAGCCATCAGTAACTGTACTACCTGCAGTGGAACAGTGAGTTTTCTACTAATGGGAAATATAAACTACACACCTATGTGGTTATAGTCTGGCACTGTATGTCTTTCTAGTTAAAACTTTTTTGCCGATCTTATCTTAGGCTACCCTCTATAAAGAAATTTCTTCTCTTTAATAAAGAAGTTACAGTCATTATTTGCTGGTTTTAGAATTTTACGTTACTAAGGAAGTAACGTAAAATATACACGTGTGTTGTTATTACTTACATATTTGTTCATATTTTTTCAATCTTATATGTCTTACTTACTGTGCTTTCTCCTTTCCCCTCATTTCATTTTTCATTTTTATGTTTTGTTGCATTATATGTTTTATCTCTCTCTCCTCCAATAGTTTCAAATTTATCCATTATAACTTACAACTGTTGGGGGTTATGCTTTGTTATGGACATCTATGAGCAATTTTATTGGGATATAATTGATGTATTTAAAGTGTATACTTGGTTTAGACATAGCTTTACACATGTACAACCATCAGTATAATCAATATAATAAACTTTCTACCACTCCCGAAAATGCTCCTATGTTTCTTGGTAAGCTTATTCCCTGAACTTTTATTTCCTCCACCCCCTGTCCCCCAGGTAACCATGGATCTGCTTTCTATTTATGAGTCCTCCAATCCATAAGCATAGTCGATCGTACTTTTGTGTGTAGAGATCTTATGTCTCTTTTGTGAGGTGTATCCCTAAGCACTGCATTTTGTACCCTTGATATTATTATAAATGTCTTTTGGTATATGAATTTGTATATGAGTATATTTGTAATGAGTTTTGTATATGAGACCTAAGTACATCTCCAACAACATTCCAGTATTACTCTATCTTGATTACTATAGTTTCATAGTGAACTTAGATATCAGGTAATGGAGTTCCACTTTTTAAAAATGTAATATCCCTTTTGATCTTCATTATTCCTTCCATTTCTTTATTAATTTCAGGATCAGCTTATGAATTTCTTCAAAGAAAGCTAGCTGGAATTTTCACAAAAATGACATTAAGTCTAAAGTCAACCTGGCAATAAGTGCCATTGAGATCTTCCATAAATACAGAATGTCCTTCCCTTCATTTTGTTCTCATACCATTTCTTTCAATAATTTTTTAGTAGATTTTAAAGTACAAATTTTTCACATCAGGTTTGTAAGAAAGCACTAGATTACAAATCTTTCCTTTAAATTTATATCTAAATATTATATATTTTTAATTAATTAAGTGTATTGGTACATTGTAGATACACATAATGATCATTCATCATAGGGAATTTGTGCTTGTGCATGCTATAACTTGATTGGCTTCTTTTCCCCCACCCCCTCTCCTCCCTTCAGCCCCTCTTCCCCTTTTTATTTACAAAAGCTTTGTTTCCATTTTTTCTTCTTTTCTCATTTTTTTTCTTTCCATTTCCTCCCTCCCCACCACTACTTCACTTCTCATTTGTATATTTTCTTCCAGTTTCACAATATCTATTATACATTTTGGTACTCATTTACACTTTTGGTTATAAATGGTTTTAATTTTAAATTGCAGTTTCTAATTTTTTTCTTGCTGTTGTATAAAAACACAATTTTCTATATTGATCTATGTTCTGGAGCCTCATTAAATGTACTTACTGGTTCTAATAGCTTTTTAAAAAAGGACTATCAGATCTGTGAATGAAGACAGCTTCAATTTTTCTTTTCCAACTCAAGAGACTTCTGTTTTGTTGAACTAATGTGCTGATGAAAACCTCTAGTACAAGGTTGCTTAGAAGTATTGTAGGCAGCTAAGTAGGTAAAATTTCATAGGCAGTCAGGCAGGACTAGGCCCTCAAGAACTCAGTGCAGAGGATGAAAACACATTACAACTTTGGCTGGAGGTGTATTGGTTGAAGGCCAGTCCTGAAGATAAAAATAGAATGACCATGCCTGTGTGCCTCCCCTAGGGATAAACAATATACTATAAATGTTATTATCTGGTCCAATAAAGGAAAGAGAGACATTGGTGCCCCAGGTGGGTGATTAGGACCTGATTCATCTCTTCCTAGAAAGATCCGTGTTCTTTCCATGTACACTTGCTACATGACTTGCTTCTCCATTGGATTGATATTAGCTAAGTGACTATACTTGTAATCTTATTGGTTGATCATAGTTTTGACTTACATTGTAACCACCTCATGATTTTGCTCTATCAAACTTACTCTGTGAAGTGGAGTCCTCAGCAGCCCACTTTGGGGTCCCCTCCTGTCTCTCAGGAACTAGCATTCTCAATAAATATTTCCTACTCTTAACCCCCATTGTTTCTTAAAATTCGTTATTCCATTTTGGGGAACATGAACTCAGTGTACCTGACTTTGAGGAGGTTGGGAGCTATGTATTATTTCTCTTATACTGGAAGTAGTGAATTTGGACGTTCTTATTTCTGGTCTTAAAGGAAAAACATTTAGATCTCTACCATTAATTACAATGCTAGCTGAATTTTTTTTGATAGATATGCTTAATTGGGTCAATGATGTTTACTTCTGTCCCTCCTTTCCTGACATTATTTTTTATAAATATCTGGTATCTGTTAAGGTGATTTAAATTATTTTCTTTCTTAAATTTTTTAATATGCTTACTTTTTAACATGATCTCTTTTCTTTTGAATATTTTCTTTTCACTGTGTAATTTGCTTTTAATTCTATTCAGTGTATTTTTCACCTCAGCTGTAGTTTTCATCTTTAGAAATTGAACTTAGATCTTTCATGTCCTATATGTCTTGCCTTAAATTTTGGAACATTTTCATAATGGTCATTTAATGCCCTTATCTGCTGATTCTTATATCTCTGTCAGTTCTGAGTTGGTTTTGAGAGTTGTTTTCTGCCTTAATATGGTATATATATGATTGGTTTCTCGCCTCACTGTAATTTCTGCCTAGTCACTATGGTAACCAGCCAATATGGTGCTGGTGGTCCTGTGTTGTGCTCAGTCAGTATGGCGCCAAGCCAAAATGGTGCTGTCCAGTAGAGGTCAAAGTCAATATGGTGCTGACCTCTGGAGGTCAAAGCCAATATGGCGCCAGCCTTCAAGGGTCATATGCTAAGTGTCACCCTTCCTCTGAGTCAAATTACGACTTCCTACTTCCCTTTTTGTAATATCCTGTTTCCCTTTCCCACATTCCCGCCCAATCCTGGTCCACCATGTCAGACAGTTGGCCTCCTAATCCCTGCCTCCTGCCTGGGCCTATTTAGCCCTGAATCCCATGACAGACCCTCAGAAGTTCCACATTTCCTTTCTCGTCCCTACTGTGGTCTTCTCCGTGCCCACAATAAAGGCATTTTATATTCTGCTTTACTTTTCTCTCTGCGCTGGAAAAACCTATCAATATATATATTTGTTTCTTTGAGTGTTAGGTAATTAAATTTTTTATTGTCATAAACATACATAATATAAAATTGATTCTTTTAACCACTGTTAGTTTAGTGGCACTAAGTCTATTCTCATTGTGTAACCAGGGACAGAGGATTATCATTAGTGTCACAAAACTTTTCTTGCCAAATTTGAGCAATATCTGCGATTTAGAAAAATTGGCTCTTAGGCTGAGTTTATCTAGCATCCACTGTCAAGTCTAATCCTGTTAGTTTATGGTCAGCACTCATTAAAACTTCAACAAACAATAGTTGCAAAGCTGACATGCAGACATAAGATAAGCCACTAAAAGCAGAGAAAATCTATTCTGAATTTTGTATTCAATAAGCAATAACTCCCTTCTCTTCTCACCCTATCATAGGCAGCTGAGTTAGGTAGAATGATTATAGGTAGTCAGACAAAGCTAGGTTCTCAAGAGAATGAATACAAAAGAGGAGAACACATTACAGCTGTGATCAGAGGCACATCAGTTGGAGACCAGGCCTCACGATAAAGACAGGATGACCAGGCCTACATGCTTCCCCAAAATAAGTGGTAACACCTGGGCCAATAAAGTCTAGGTAGACTTCAGTCACCTCAGTAGTTGACCAAGACTCTTGGACCCATCCCTTCCTGAAAAGTTTTTTTTTCTTTCCACTTGCTATGTGACTTGCTTCCTTACTGGATCAGTATTATTTAGGCGGCTATACTTCCAATATTTTTAGTTGATCATAGTTTTGTCCCACATTGTACTCACTTTGTGATTGTGCTCTATAAAATTTCCTCCGTGAGGTGGGCTCATCAGCAATCCACTCGGGGGCCCTCTCTTGTTTAGAAGCTGCCTATCCATACCAAAAAAAAAAAAAATACTGCGTCACCAAAGATGGAAACATCTCCCATGCTTCCATGGGAAGCCATATGTTGAAGCAAGAAGTTAACTTTAAGTAACAGAGGTCTTGCTTTAACTTAGTCTTAAACACCCAGCAAAAAATATAACCCAAAAGGATATACTACAATAATCATATTATAGGCTAGATATAAAAGGAGGCTTCAATCATTAAAATCACCCCTACTGGCACCCTCCAGCTACAGCTATAGCTTATCACCTTTACAGTTCAATTAGGCTAGAAAACCACAGTGACATTTATAGAATCCCAGCAAGAATCTTTAAATTTCTTAACTAAAACAGTCTTAAATACTGCAGAGCCTTTGATATCCTCAAAGCCAAAACTGGAAAAACTTGTGTGCTCATAAATAAAACTTGTTGTCTTTAGATAAATAATTCACATCAAATAAATAAGTCTTTTTAAAAATAAAAAAATCAGATTGTAGATAACCCCCAGTACAAAACAAAGCAAAATAACAAAACAGGTCTGGGGCCCCAGCTGGTAATAATCTCTACTCCAATCCCTTAAAAACAGTGTCTGGAATTGGCCCCTTCTCACTAATCTGTCTTTCCATCATGGTTGTTATGTTTGGGCTATATATTCTTAATTTCTTGGTACAAGTTGTTTCTTCTTGCCTAGAGACTACCAAATTTCAAATGAGCCCATGGAACCAATAATAAATGAGTCAGACTCCTTTTACTGAGGTCCCTTAGACTCACCTCCTGAAGAAAGCCCATGACTGTTAAACTCCAACATGTCGTCTATCCAAGGCCCCTCAGATCAGCTGTCTCAAAAAAATTTCTGATCATTTTTTCTCCTACACTCACCCTTCTCAGCTTGAAGCAGCTAGATTTAGTCTTCATTCCTTCCACCCTAACAGCAGTTAGAGATACTGCTTTAGAGGGAGGACTATTACAGACAGGTACATTCAACAGAAAATAATACACAGTCAGAGAGAGATTGGGGCCTTGAGGGAATCAGTTCAAAAGATGGGACACATCACTACCTGTGGCTAGAGGTGGATTTAAAGAAAGTCAGGCCTCAAGACAGAGATTCAGTAGCCAGGCCTGCAAGCCTCCCAATAGATAAACAGCAGCTTGAGATTAAATTGTAGTTAGCATCACCCAGTCCAGTGATTCTAACTAATACATCTGACACATAGGTGGGTGACCAGAACACCCTGGCCTGTATTCCCAGCCCTTTCCAAAAATGCCTTTGTTTTTTCTGCCTTAAAATTATGGATAAACTAAGGTTAACGATGCTTGCTAATATACCCTAGCTATATTCCTTGATTCCCTATTGGACCAAAATTAGCTAAGCAATTATACTTGTTGTCTTATAGGTTAACTGTAGTTTGGTCTATAGCCACCCAATAAAATACACTTGACCAAGGGCCTCAGTGGTAACCTACTTTTGAGCCCTCTCCTGTCTCACAAGAGCTTTCTCTCAATAAACCTTCCCTATTCCTGATCTCCTTTGTCCTTGAGTCCATTCTTTGGTATTTGGAGAAACAAACTCAGCACATCTGACATCTAACGTGTTTGTAGTTACTTCCCCATGACAGGAGTATTGATTAAATTAATATTTTCAACCATAAACATTAAGTTATGGATAACCTCAAAGGAATAAAAGTTGATATACAATTTCCAGCACAAGAAAAGTAGACTGTTAGGAGCTCTGTGAGTTCAAGAGGAAGCAAGAAAGGAAAATGGAAATGTTTGGAAAATTTTGAATATGAATTACAATGTATTAGAATTTAAATATAGCAGTATATTAAAGATATAAGTAATAAACATCTACTATTGTACTTGATTATTTAAAATTCAGTTAGATGATTGCCTCAATTTTAGAAACACAGAAATATGGTAATTAAAAGGATAAAAAATGTACTTTGCAAATATAACCAAGATAAGCTCATTCTAAAAATGTCATGTAGTTATACTGAGCACATCTAAGGTGAAAACTATAGATATATTCCACACCAAAGGTGCTAGGAGAACTATATGTGCCAGATATGAGGTAATGAAGATACATGAGAAGCATTTTTGTCGTTCAAACAATGAAAAGAAAACCCCATCAAAAATAAGGTGAGGGTCTTGAATAGATGTTACTGGATAAGCACATAGAAAGGTAGTCAATATCATTAATTATTAAGGAAATGGAAATAAAAAACACAAGGTAACACTTCACACAATGCTGGCAATGATGTGGAAAAAATGAAACCCTTGTTGAATAACTAGTGAGAATACAAAATGGAAATGAGGTTGGAAATTAATGACAAAGGGAACTCCAAAAACCCCATAAACACTTGGAAATTAGACAACCTCCTCCTGAATAACCAATGGGTCACACAAGAAATTAAAGAAATTAAAAAATACCTGCAAACAAATGAAAATGCAAATACAACCTACTGGAATCTGTGGGATGCAATGAAAGAAGTCTTCAGAGGGAGATTTATAGCGATGAACTCATATATAAAGAAAACAGAAAGAGAGCAAATAAATAGTCTAATGCTACACCTCAAACTTCTGGAAAAAGAAGAACAAGTCAAACCAAAAGCCCAAAGAAGGAAAGAGATTTAAAACTCAGGGCAGAAATTAATGCAATTGAGATGAAGAAAACACTACAAAAAACAAATGAGTCAAAGAGTTGGTTCTTTGAAAGAATAAATAAAGTTGATAACCCTCTAGCAGCTAATCTTATTAAAAAAAGAAAGGAAAGAATTCAATTTCATGCAATAAGGAATGAAAAGGATGAAATCACTATAGATCCCACCGAAATTCAACAGATCATTAATACCTACTCTGAAAATCTTTACTCTCAAAGAATAGAAAGTTCAGAAGAAATGGACAGATTCCTAGAAATGTATAAACTACCAAAATTGAATCAGGAAGATACAAAAATCCTGAACAACCCAATATCAATTAATGAGATTGAAAATGTCATTAAAAACTTACCGACAAAGAAAAGCCCAGGCCCTGATGGATTCAGAGCAGAGTTCTATAAAACATTCAGTGAAGGTTTAATGCCAACACTCTTCAAACTCTTCAATGAAATTGAAAAGAAAGCAATTCTCCCTAACTCTTTTCTGGAGGCAAGTATTACACTGATACCAAAACCAGAGAAGGACCCAACTAAGTGAGAGAACTATAGGCCAATCTCCCTAATGAACATAGATGCAAAGATACTTAATAAAATACTAGCAAATAGAATGCAGCGAATCATAAGGAAAATTATACACCATGACCAGGTTGGATTTATTCAAAAAATGCAGGGATGGTTCAATATTCACAAATCAAATAATGTAGTACATCATATCAATAGAGTGAAAGACAAAGATCACATGATCATTTCAATAGATATAGAAAAAGCTTTTGATAAAGTCCAATACGCATTCATGTTAAAAACCCTAGAAAAAATCGAAATAGATGGCCTTTACCTCAATCTGATCAAAGCCATCTATGGCAAACCAACAGCCAACATCATACTAAATGGGCAAAAACTGAAAGCTTTCACTTTAAACTCAGGAACAAGACAAGGATGTTCACTGTCACCACTCCTATTCAACATAGTTCTGGAAGTATTAGTCAGAGCAATTAGACAAGAGAGAGAAATAAAAGCAATAAGGATAGGAAAGGAAAAAGTAAAACTATCACTATTTGCAGATGACATGATTCTTTACATGGAAGACCCCAAAAACTCCACAAGAAGACTCCTTCAATTAATACACAAATTCAGCAGAGTAGATGGATACAAAGTCAACACCCCAAAATCAATAGTATTCCTATACACAAACAACAAACAGTCTGAGAGAGAAATTAAGGAAACCATACCTTTTACAACAGCATCCAAGAAATTGAAATATTTAGGAATCAATATAACAAAGGATGTAAAAGATTTATTCAATGAAAACTACAGTACTCTGAAAATAGAGATCAATGAGGATTTCAATAAATGGAGAAACATTCCCTGCTCATGGTTAGGAAGAACCAACTTTGTGACAATGGCCATACAACCAAAACTGTTATACAGATTTAATGTAATTCCCATTAAACTACCAGCACCTCTTTTTTTTTTTTTTTGCGGTACTGGGGATCGAACTCAGGACCCTGCGCTTGCTAGGCAAGCGCTTATTCCACTGAGCTATATCCCCAGCCCCCCATTAAACTACCATTACCATACATCAAAGATCTAGAGAAAATATACCTTAAATTCATCTGGAACCACAAAAGACCCAGAATAGCAAAAGCAATCCTGGGTAACAAGGACAAGTCAGGTGGGATCACAATCTCTGACCTGAAATTATACTACAAAGCTACTGTAATAAAATCAACCTGGTACTGTCTAAAAAACAGACCAGAGGATCAATGGAACACACTGGAAGATGCAGCCATAACCACAAACACACTCAGCTACCTAATATTTGACAAAGGGGACAAACAAACTCACTGGAAAAAAGATAGTCTGTTTAATAAATGGTGCTGGAAAAATTGGCTTGCCTCTTGCCAAAGACTGAAAATAGACCCAAGTCTATCACCATGCACCAAACTCAAGTCAAAGTGGATCACAGATCTCAGTATTAAAACAGAAACTCTAAAGCTATTGGAAGAGAAAGTAGGTAAAAATCTTGAAGACATAGGAGTAGGCAGAGAGTTCATGAACAAAAATCAAACTGCAAGGGAAATACTTCAAAGAATCAATAACTGGGACCTCATCTTACTGAAAAGTTTTTGCACATCTAAAGAAATCACCAGCAGAGTAAAAAGAAAACCCAGATTGGGAAAAAATCCTAGCTGGCTGTCCCTTGGATGAAGGTCTTCTATCTAGAACATACAAACAATTAAAAAACATGAAATTGTCCACATTCAAAGACCCAATCCAGAAATGGGCATCTGAGATGAACACACACTTCTCAGATAAAGAAATACAAATGGCAAATAAATATATGAGAAAACGTTCTACATCTTTAGTCATTTGAGAAATGCAAATGAAAACAACATTGAGATTTCATCTTACCCCAGTAAGATTGGCCAGCATTAAGAAATTATCCAATAACAAATGCTGGCAAGGCTGTGGAGAAATAGGAACTCTTCTGCACTGTTGGTGGGAATGCAGACTGGTGAAACCACTGTGGAGATCGGTTTGGAGATTCCTTAGCAAACTTGGTCTAGAGGTCCCATTCAACCCAGCTGTTCCTCTTCTGGGTATTTTCCCAGAACATCTGAAAGCATCATATCACTCTGATATATGTGCACCCATGTTTATAGCAGCACAATTTGTAATAGCTAAATTGTGGAAGCAACCCAAATGTCCATCCACGGAGGACTGGATTAAAAACATGTGGCATTTTTACATAATGGAATATTACTCAGCTATGAAGAAGGACAGATTTGGGGCCTTTGTAGGCAAATGGTCACAATTGGACACCATACTCATAAGTGAAATAAATCAGAGGTTCATGTGCAAGCAGCATATTGTATCACTGGTGCAGGAATCTGAAGATGGTAATGTGGATTGGGGGGTGTGAAGGGAATCTGCTCAAAGATAGGGAGCAGGTGGGATCAGGGGAGGAGGAAAGGGAAGAAAGGACAGATATATATCTATGTGTGTATATGCAGGATGGCTAATCTGGTGCCACTGTTGACCTGTGTCGCTTTATGGTAAGGAACATTTCATGATTGTTTGATCAAGATTGTATGTCTATATGTGATTTCAGAAACATGCACTCTGAAGTTATCAATGTGTAGTGCAGCAATCATTGGTGATTCCCTGTCACTTTGTCTGTAATTCGATTTTGATTGTACTGCTCTTGTGTTTTGTCTTTTTCTTGATGTTTTTCTTTTTTGTTGTTGTTGCTGTTGTTTTTTCTTTGTTTTTATACTTTTAAAAAATAAAAATAAAAAAAGAATACAAAATGGAAAGATATATGGTGGCTTGTCAAAACATTAAAAATATGTCTATCTCTAAGCCAATTTATGTAGAACTTTTGGAGGATAATATATATCTGAAATTTGATACACAGGAACACATATATTAGCCTAAATCACAAAAACTTTTATGTTATAAAACTTAAAGCTTTTATTTGCAAGTTTTATGTAAGTCTCAGACCTAGAAGCCCTCCTTATTCAGTAACGTTTTAAGTGAATTTGGCTATGCTGAATACTTGTACAACCAATATTTTAAATGGAAAGTCTGAAATGAGAAGTTTAAAAGTGCAAATATAGAAGGAAAAGATAAATATGATATGAGCTCAGAAGTATCTTTTGTGAAACAGCTGTAGGTACTTTAACCATTTATTAAAACAGATTAACAAGGCAGGTAGATGAACAAGAAATACATAGAACACACAAAGTAATTACTTTTAAGTCAGAGGGCACTCTTAGATGTATTGGCCAAGTTGAATTGCAATAATTTTTTATAGTTTTGTGTTTGTAACTCTAAACAGAGTAGTCAGATATAACTTTCACAGGGGTATTAATTAGTACTTTTTAGGGAATCATAACAGGGATCTCTTATAATAGTACCAGTGAGAGTTAAAAGGGGAAAGAGAGAAAAACCTTATACAGCTGTGAACACAAGGACTATTTTAGGACAGATTTTAGATTTTTGATTTATCTTAATCGTGGGATAGCTGCTACTGGTATGCAGGCTCTTTGGGGCCCTGTGTATTGGAGCCGCTATAGTAAATTGCTCCTTTGATAGCCTCAACTTTTTATATATATATATATATATATATATATATATATATATATATATATAAATAGTTCCTCCAAAGAGACAGATCATTAAAGGCACAGTGTTGTAATTTATGTATTTTCCTTTGGCAATCACATTTTTATTTTTTAGGGGGTGCTCAGTTGAGGTATGGGTGTAGAAAAAGACTAGGTGCTACTTAGTTGTAGCCTATAAAGTCTCCAGAGGGTGAAGGAAGTAGACAGATATATTCAGAAGATATTCAGAACATGCACTTACCCTAATTGAGCCAACTGGAGAGCCTTACAATATCAGGAGGTCTCAGCAAGGGAACAGAAAAGAGAGATCTCACAAGACAAAGAAAGAAGGCAGAGACAGGTCACACATCATCTGGAGGTTAAGCATGAGGAATTCTGAGGAACTCAGAGCCCTGGAATTTAGAAATCAGCCTTGGGAAAATACTTAACGCCCCCCAGAACGAGGAAGCAAGTGAAATCCAATGTCCAGAATCAAACAAGAAGAAAGCAAAGGATATGTCAGGAAACAAAAGCAAACCCTTCTTTCCAAAGATCTCAGTGGGACCTCCAAAATGTAACAGAGAAGTAACTCCAAGCCTGTTAGATGTCAGATGTGCCAAGTTTGTGTTTCCCAATAGCAAAGAATGGACTTAAGGAGAAAGGAGATTAAGAGTAGGAAAAGTTATTGACAGAAAGCTCCTGAGAAATAGAAGGTATCTCAAAAATGGGTTGCCACTGAGTCTCCTTGTCAAGGATATTTTATATGGCAAAACCATAATTTGGTACCTATGGATGAAACTACCATTAATCTATAGGATTATATGATTATGCATGTAGTACTTAGCCAATACTGATCCAATAGGGAATCAAGGTATTGCAGCAAGGGTACACCACTGGGGAGCATTATTAATCTCAGCTCACCCACAACTTTTAATGTATTCCTGCTGGCTTGCCTGTCCTATTGGGTGGTTTGTACCACTAGTGGTACAAAAGAATCTAATCACTTTTATTGGTCTTTTTACTAACAAAACTAATTAATTTTCTATTTCCTATATTAGCACTCTTAAGAATCAGTTGCTCAATTTCTTACTGTCAGTGGTTTTTCTCCTTTCTTTTCATGGTATTTTTTTTCCCTTAGGACCCTGGTGTGGCAGGGAAGGGGAGACAAAGCAGAGGGTAGCAGTTAAGAGGACCAACTACCATCAGAGTGGATTTGATTCTTATATCTGCCATTTACCGGCTGCTTGAAGATGATGATTATAGTATGCAAAATGGATGTGATTGAAATGTACAGTGAATGTTTTAATTTAAAAAATTTATTTAGTAAAAGGTACATCATAGTTAATCACTCTCAAAATACAACCTCCCTCAATTCTAACACTCTATCTTTTGTTCTTGGCACTTTCTAAAACAGTTTTAGATGTCCTCTTTCATAAGTGTCTTTATAAGATATGATAAAAAAATTACAGTGAATGCTGCTGGCCAGTGCCATGCAGTGGAAAGGCTGTCTCGTAAAAACAATAAAAACACTACCAGTGTGTTAGTGTGTCCTCATCTACCTTATTCAGCAGACCTGGTTCTGTATGACTTATGGCTCTTCCCCCAAATCAAATGTGACCAAAAAGAGCAAATGTTCTGAACTGATTCAGGACATGGAGGAAGCCATGAAAGTGCAACTGAAGATACTCACAAAAGAAGACTTCCAGAACTGCTTTAGCAAGGGTCAAGAACAGTGGGATAAGTACATTCAAAGCAAAAGCAGTATTTTGACAGTTAATGGCAATGTGCTTTTTACTATAATAAATGTTTAAACATTCATCACGTATTTCATTCATACCTCATATTAGTCACATGGCACATTTCAGGATTAATTGAGTTAAAACCTAAGTACTGGTGCTCAGTAGATGTTATGGATTTTTGGAGCATGACTAGTCAGAATGCTACACTGACCACAGGGCTTTGTGCAAGTGTGGCTGAAGAAGGTCATTAACCAGGCTTTCCCAAAGGAGAATGACACAGAAGAGGCTAAAGCTGCCATTTGGGTATATTGTGAGTTTTTTTTTTGAGTATTTTAAATATTTTGTGTTTCAGTGTTTTCCATATTAAAATGAAAACCCTTAGCTGAAGAGAATATATTTTTAGCTTCCCCCCATTTTTAGCTTATCTTACAAGGTACAGAACAATTACCAAACAAATACACACACACACACACACACACACACACACACACACACACACACACAGATCTGGGGTTCTTACCTAGCCCTATTGCTGATTTAAGATAAATTACTTAACCTTTCTGATGCTCTACTTCATCATTTATAAAAATGAATAAAATGATATGTGCTTCATAATGTTGACCTAGTTCACCTAATCATAATTGAATTTGAATCATTGGTTAAATGGACATGATTCTCTGGAGGTGAATGTATGAAAGCACAGACCAGGAAATTTAATCTCTAGCCCTTCAAATCTGCAAATAGAAAAAGGCTTCTTTTTACCTTGCTCATGAACCAGAAATAGTAGATTAACAGAGTGAAATACAGTAGATTAAGAGAGCTTCCTTACCAGTGTTTACTGGGCCATAAAGAGAAGTTAAAGACCACAGTCTGGTCTGTGGTATGTTGCAACAAGACACAGAGGTAAGAATAGGAAAAAAAGTAGAAGAAACTCGATTTGAAAAATAGTTTCTGCTTTTGGGAACACTGGTCACAACTTTTCTCCCTTCCATAACTGGTAAATCTGTCAGGCAAGTTGGATGGTTGTGAGATGCTAGGGATAGAGAAGGTGAGAAAGAGATATTAGAAACTTTCCACTAGGCATTTTTGCATCTTCAGGGACGCTTTATTGTTCTCTTATTTCCTTGGCTGAGAAATTTTGGAAGGTTTGTGGATGAGGCCTAATGTTCTGTGTTTCAAGCTTTCTGATACTGATGTGCAGATCACATTTGAATAGTGCTGTAGTCAAGGTTTACAAGGAAATTGATTTAATACATAATTTACTGGATTATTTCACAATATTTACCCAAAGAGTCAAATGCAAAAGAGTGCAGGAGATCTGTCCACACACTAGAGACTCAAAGAATCCTTCTGAAGGCCTGGATCCCACAGCAGTGTCCTACATGAGTCCAGCTGAGAACCTACAGCTCCTGGAAATGTCCTCTGGGAGTCCAGCTAAGAGCCCACAATCATGTCTCATATCAAGGATCTACACTGGGAAGGCACAAAGGTCAGTGGTGGATGTTAACAAGGCTGCACCAGCAGGGTGAAGGATTGGTGTCACCAGGATGAGAGATCTGCACTGGAACCAGGAAGCAACTCAAGCTAAAGACCAGAGCTCCCCAGAAGAGAACCACAACCATTCTCAGTGACAGCGAGGACCTGAGCTCCTCCGAGCATAAAAGTAGCTAAGATTGCTTTATTTTTCTCTTATTTCCTTGACTGACAAATTTTGGAATCATTCATGGATGGGGCCTAATTTTCTGTGTTCCAATATTCTGATACTGATCTGCAGATCACACTTGAATAGGAAGGATTTGAAATCTTGTTATGTAGAAAGAGGAAGTTGTGATAATTCTCAAGGTACGTCTTGTACCATCTGTAAAAATGAGTGAATGAATGAGTGAATGAATGTTTAAGAACATGAATGTAAATTTCTTTATAAGTGGACATGTGTTCTTTAATCTTCTTCAATGGATAATTCTTTTTTTCTTTTTTAAACAAAAGTGTTCAGGAGACAGTGTGATGTAGAGAAGCCCTAGACCTTCCCTATGTACCCTTGGACCAACTGTGGAAACTCTGGGACTGAATCTGCTCTTCAGAAGTAGATGCCCCACCTGGAAAATAGGGTTACTGTTTTGTCCTCATGGAAAATTTTTAGTACTAAATATGGAAGTGCTTGTCACCTAGTAGATGCTGAGTAAATATTAGTTTTCTTTTTTAATTTTATTTTAAAGACAAGAATGGGGACATACAAACCAAGATAATGAAGATAGCAGAGAATTAGCACTGGGTGCTGTATTACATAATGTTATCTTCGCATTAGTTAACACAAAAACAATTAAGGAAATATCAAATTATAGAGAATATAGTAGGGGATTAATATTGAATGCTGTATTACATAATGCTATCTTTAGATTTGTCGCTCAGTTATAAAGATGATGGCTCATTTGATTAATCAATTTTCTCCACCCTCATCTCTATTGTTCTATCACCCAGTTAGTTATCTTAACACTGATAGTAACTGTACTTTTGGGTTTATTTACTCCCTCGGGCTCTCACATTGGGAGGAGATATGGTTGCTTCAAATTATGTACATATGGATGTACACAGATTGCTATAGCAGGAGGTGGAAAATCTCCTGTGCTCAAAGACAGTAAATAGGCAGGGAACCAGGTTTTCCATGGTCAAGCGCCAAGGCCAGCGGTCCAGTTGAGCCGGTGGGGTTACCCCATGAACCACCAGGTTTCACCTCAGTACAACTGGTCCAGAGGCCCGGTTGAGTCCTCAGGTTTGCCCAAGCGGACTGCGGGGCTCCACTCTGGTGAGGCTCTGCCGAGGGCTGGGTCAAGCCCATGGGGTCGCCCCAGCAGACCACCCGGCTCTGCCCCATTGCCGTGCTGTCAGGGGCCGGGTCGAACCCTTGGGGTCCTCCTCAGCGGACCACCTGGCTCCGCCTCGGACTGGCTCCTTGTCAGGCTGCCGGGGGCCGGGTTGAGCCTGTGGGGTTGGCCCCAGCAGACCAACTGGCTCCGCCCCATCACCACGCTGCCAGAGGCCTGGACCATGTCTTCGGGGTTCTCATGTCATCTGGGGTGAGCCCCCACCCCCCTCAGGCTATTGAGCTCTCTGTCAAGGTTCCCGGGGTCCCTTTATAGCCCGCCGGTGTCTACCTGTAGGCCGCCCACGACTCCCCAGAGGCCATCCCCACCCACCTAGAGAAGCGGGTCTGCTCTCCAGTTCCAGGTCCTCGCCTCCTCCCATCTCGCGTTCTCCCTCATTGTCATTCCCCGCCCCTTGCAGCTGGGCATCGCGTGCACCTACAGTACTGGGCACAAGTGGTGTGTGGTCTCTCCCACCCGTGCTCACCGCGGTAGACCAGGGTGTGCACTGAGCTTAGTCATCAGTTCCAGAAGAGAACTGGAAGATTTTCTAGGGTCTGCTGTGTAGTGTATGTTGTTGTCTCCTGGTCTCCAGGACCGCCGCTCTTCATGTAGTTTGTTGCTCCTGATTCCCAGTGTCCCCCGCTCCCACAGCCAGGCATTGGGTGTTCCCAAGATGCTGGGTACAAGTGGCGGGGGATCTCCCCCACCTGTGTTTATGGAGGTACACCAGAGTGTGCAGCAAGTTTAGTTGTAAGTTCTAGTAGAGAACTGGAGGGTTTTCTCGGGTTTTCTGTGTATAGTATGTTATTTCCAAGACTCCAGGGCCACCACTTTTCCTGTAGTTTGTCACTATGGGTTCATACAGGGATCACATATGCAAGCAGTATGAAATTCCTTCTGGTGTTTATATTGTAGGTTTAGGGAGAGTCCTGTTGCTGACAGTAACAGGTGGTGAGTGTGTGGGTCGCCTAGACTCCCAGACATTTTTCTTGGCAAGATTTTAAAATGTTCTCTGTGTGGGTTTGAATTCTTATTTTGAATCCTTTGATGTTGGGCATAAGTAGTGTGAGGTCTCCCTCACTTGTGCTCACTGTGGTATTTGAAGGTATGTACTAAGTTTATTTATTGGTTTTGGGAGACGATTGGAGAAGTTTCTCAGGTCCTAGAATATGTTGTCATCTCTCGATCTCCAGAACTGGGGATCTGTGTCTTTATGGAGGAGACCCCAGAGAGTTCCCACCTGCTGCTCACCATGAGAAGATGCAGTCAGTGAACAAGGAGGCAGACCCTCAGCACACATGGAATCTTCTGGCATCTTGATCCTGTACTTCTCACAAAACATAGGCAACTTTTTGGCAAAATCCACCACTCTGGTAGCTGCTGGTGTTTTGTGAAATGGCTGAAGGCTTCGAAGTTGACCTTGCCACCTTCCAGAGCGTTAACTATTGGTGCTTGTCCAATATCTTCTGGCAGGAATTTCCGTTACTGCTTCCAGTGGCTGCCCTGGGCATTGGTGGCCACATGTGCTTCAGTGACAGTTTTAATGAGTTCCCACTAATCATCCGTGGGCTCTGGCTTGTGCCCTGTAGATTTCTGCAGCTCTTCCCACTGCCTCTTTTCCCAGTTCTCCTCAATCAGCTTCCTCTTGGCCAGCCCATTGCTGTCATCCAGCACCAAATCTGTTGCTATGCCAACACAGATATATTTCTTGAAGCGATATTCCTGATACTGATTTTGTGTGACTTTGTCTATGACACTTTTTCCTTCATATTTACAGGAATAGGATGGATGGAGATTTTTCTGAATGGTTCTTCTAAAGAAACCCTCGCAGCCTTCACAGATGATACAGCGGTAGTGGAATTGGTGTCTTTGTCGCCACACACTACACAGAGCTCATCCTTGTCCAAATAGCTGGGGATGTACCCTTTAATTTCTTCTCTTCTGTTTGGAAGGTCTGGGCATTTGAGACACTCTGATCGTTTACATCAGTGTGGTCCAGATGGAATATGGAGTTTGTCTAAGTGGCTGGGATGAGGTGTGGTGACAGCTGCTCATTTTTCAGTGTGTTGCACCTGTCAGAGTGGTTCTTCCTGTGTAGGCAGGCTTCAAACATTCCTACTAGCTCCCGGACCTGCTCATGTTCTGGACAGTGCTTCGGTTTGTCTTGGGCTGGAAGGCCTTTTTCTGGAGGGTTGAAAAACATGAGATGTCGAGCTGTTGGCATTGTCAGGGTTTTGCTGAGATGCAGTTTTGGAAGGCAAGCTGTTTCTCGGAGTAGACGTGGAGCTGGGTGTGTTGAGCTGTGTCCTGGATGCGTTGACTCTGCCTTGCCTAATGTGGCTGCATTCCCGTGTCTGGGTGGTGTCCCTCCAGTAGGCTCCCTCCCCCTGCTGCTCAGGTCACCATCTTCCCAGACATTTTTCTTGGCAAGGTTTTAAAATGTTCTCTGTGAGGGTTTGAATTCTTATTTCGAATCCTTTGATGCTGGGCATAAGCAGTGTGAGATCTTCCCCACTTGTGCTTATTGTGGTATTTGGAGGTATGTACTAAGTTTATTTATTATTTTTGGGAGACAGTTGGACAAGTTTCTCAGGACTTAGAATATTTTGTCATTTCTCCATCTCCAGAACTGCTTTGTTTTTTGTATATCTTGTCTGGCTGCTCTTGCTGACTCGTGGTTTTTGTTATTTTTCTAGGTCCTGCATCTAGGCTCTTGGAGGGCTGGCCTTGGGGCGGCCGAGGGAGAGGGATCTCAGGGCAGGGGTGGGCAGTGGGGCCCTAGCGCAGCAGGACTGCATGATTTTCCAGGGTCCACAGCATTTCCCCACCCTCTGAGCGTTTCCATGTGTTTTGTGGCATCTTTGCCTGCAGTGTGGTGTCCTCATGGGGCGTCATGGGTCTGCGCGCAGCAGGGCACCACGGGACCGTGCGTGGTGCAGTGCCTTTTCCCGCACCCCACAGAGGGACTGTGTCCAGCCACGCTCCCTAGCAGGACCACGGTCAGTGATGGCTGCGCATGCCTGATGGCAGCTTTGTAAACTGCATCAGCTCCGAGTCTGTCCAGTGGCAGCTTTGAATGATGTAACTGGGCCACGCTGGGTGATTCCTCGTATCTGGCCCCATTAATCAGCCTGCCGCTGCCTGCCCATGGCAGCTTTGTGTGCCTTGGTTGTGAGGCTCCACCTGGTTGCAGTGGAACAGGCAGTGGTTGCTCCGCCCCTTCCCAGGAGCATGGGCTCAGTGCCCCATCCCGTGGCTCAGCTTTCGTGTTGTTGGACCACAATTCCCAGTTCGCATTGGTGAGCATGGAGTAGTCTCGAGTCTGATGTGGGGGCTGCTGTGGAGCCTCCATGCGTCTGGATGCATGTTACTGCTCCCTCTCCATTTTCTGCCTCTGTTCTGGTTATAGTTAGTCCCGGGGATCTGATTCCGTCATTGTAGCACCCGAGTTGGTTCTCTGGGAGGGATGCTGTTTGCTATTGTATAATTGAGTTTTGGGATGGCAAACCTTCCAGAGGTTTTTTTCTCTGCTGCCATCCCGGTTGCCATCTTCCCGGAAGTCCAGTATTAGTTTTCTTATGTCTTGCTTTCATTCTTTTGAAGAATCTACATGTTTATAAATATAACTCATGATTGAAAAATACAGCAAATATTTAAATTTAAAAATTCATTATAATAAAAGACATATGGCCATTAATACTCTTTAAAATACTCTCCCTCACGTTGAACACACTTATCCTATCATCCTTGACACTGTCTGAAGCACTTATGGAAGTCCTCTTTCTTTGCTTGCACTGTAGAAACTACTTCTATGTCTTAAATCAGCTCAAAATATTTACCTTTAGTGATCTTCTGGACATAGGGGAACAGTGAGAATGTGCCAGATCTGGTGAAGAGGATGAAGACACACTGTCATGTTTTTAGGAGCCTGCTTTCCCATCGGATGGTATCGGGCAGGAGGCATTCACAATATTTTTAATCATGCATTTTAAAGACACTCGGAATCTGAAGCCAGATAATCTGATAACTGTCCTCTGTTGCTATTCATAAACGCTGTTGCTTTTTAGATGTTAAACTTGAAGTGTCTTAGTCGCTATTTTGTTATTGTTTTTTCTCTTTGAAGTTAAAAAAAAAAACTGGAAGCAACTTTCCTCATGTGCAGCATCTCCAGAGGTGATCTCTCTTCTGGACAGCAAGGGAACTGCAGTATGTGAAAGTAGTTTTAGGGAAGCAGGCTGTATAGATCCTCTGGGCCCCTGAGGGAAATGACAGTACTAACCATGAGAATCAAACTGACAGGGAAGTACGTGACTGTGAAGAGCACAAGTCACCGAGCAGAGAAAATGTACCTTATGTGGCCCGCTCTGTGTTACATTTGTGTGGGAACAAGTCTAGTCACAGGTAAGTAGGCTTGTAGTTACTGATCTACTATCAAAACTTCTTCATTTGCTGAACCGTCTCTTTTGGAAATTCTAATTGACTTGTATTGTTTCTCATTCTGTCCTCTGTTTATTTTATTCCCCCTTTCATGTCTTCCTTTACTATATATTTTCTTATTGTTTTGAAATGGGTTTTCTCAGATCAGTGTTCACCTTTACTATTTCAGTTTGACTATCTCCACTCTGTTTTTAAATTCATCATTGACATTTAATTTCAATAACTATTTTTCATTACTAAAAGTTCGGTTCTTTCAATTTATTTTGTTCTTTCTTTTCTTTTCAAATCACCTTATCCACATGCTATTTTTCGATAGCTTTTACACTGTCCCATTATTTTTAGGTATTGTGTTGCCAGTTCTGTGGGTTGCCGTAACGCAATGTGGAATTAGAGAAGGCACAATGATGGTCGTATGGTAAATGGAGGTGGGAAGGATTTAAAGAGTAATTTTGAAAAATATATGAAATTTGAACTAGGGGTGAAGGACAGGTAGGGATTTAAGAAGTTAATTAGGCTGACACAGTGTGAAGAGCGGCCTCTGAGTAAAGGTGATTGTATATGCAAAGACAGAGAATCATGAAGGTTCTTGCTGGCTAGAGAAGAAATGCAGTGTAGGCAGTGGGGGGCGGTGAGATGAGCAAAAGTACTAGGAAGATTCAGAAGTGGGCAGATGACACAGCAGAGTCCAAGGGGGTACCTGGGACAGTGGTGAAATGCCCTGCCTATGAGCACCTGATGCAGATGCGAACCCAACAATGCGGATGGATGGAAATACAGTCGTGTAGGGAAGAGTGGAGATGGTGAAGAGTAGCCTGGCTTCTGTTATTGTCTCTCATTCTTATCTTTGCGGTTCTGACTTTGATTTATGTGGAGTAGGAGCAAGTTGATTGATATCAACTAAAAGCAACAGTAAATCTCATTGGCACGTGAAATAAAGTGACTGTGTGGATACCAGTCTTTGATGCCCTGCAGATGCTTGTGAATCACATCAGCTATTTATAGGCTCACATGAGGGGAAAGGGGAGCTAAGCCAGGCTGCAGTTACGATCTTTGTAGGAGAATATAACAGAAACAGGTTTCTCTTCATAAATGGGAAATGTTTTTAAGTTTACTTTTGCCAGAGACCTCTGTGGGGGGATATAACTTAAAAAGAAACAGGTTTCTCTTAAAAAGAAACAGCTTTTTATTCAAAGTTTTGCAGAACATGTTTAGTACTAAAGCAAATTATGGTTTTCTTTCTTTAAATATTATGTAAAATTATAAAATATTGTCGATAAAAAATTAAATTCATAAATTGTCTTAGCTGGTTTATCTGAATTGCTGAATCTGTTGTTGAAATCACAAAACATTCAATTCCAGTGCTTAAGAGTTAGGTTTTTTCTTACCTACAGAGCTTGCTCCCTGTTTAAGACATTTTTGCCTAATTTTGCAAATAAGGAGATTTCTGGTGTGTGTGTGTGTGTGTGTGTGTGTGTGTGTGTGTGTGTGTTTGTGTGTGTATGTGTATGTGTGTGTGTGTGTTTGTGTGTGTATGTGTATGTGTGTGGTACTGGGGACTGAACTCAGGGCCTTCACACTGATCTACACGAGCCCTGTCTTACTTTTTATGTGGATACAAGGTCTCATTAAATCACTAAATTGCCATGCCTGGACTTATACCGTGCTATGATTGTAATAAATTTGTGTTTCTTCAAAGTTTACTTCCACTTTCATATTTGTTATTATTCTTACATTTTGGATATTTAAAGCACTTGTATTTTGTTCTTTAGCAATAATTTCTTGAAACACTTAGTGTTATTTAAATATTTAAATGTATTTATTGTTCATCACCAATAATAGTTTCTTATTTTAGGAAACATCACTAGTCTGTTGTCTGTTTTAGAGGAATATAAGAAGGACGATCAAGGGTTAAAAGAGAGTTTGTGTGTTTTTTTTTTATGTTCTGTTCTCTCCTATTCTCTACAAATCTATAGGTAAGATAAAATAAAACCAAGTATTGCTTACTTTAGTTCAGAATAGTTATTTTTGTCTGTGGTGCTATTCATTGAACATATGGTGGGATCTGTTACCTGACAATATAATCATGAAGCAATCAGCAGGATTAGTTCTTATTGTGAGTGTAGAAAAAAAGCAACCAAAAACAAAAATCTCAAACCCTCAGGGACAAACCAAATTCTAACTCATTACCAAAGTGTTTTGGAGACTATTGATTAAATAGTATTTTTCTCAAATGTCAGAGCAAATATAGAAACTATAACATTGAAAAACTTTTGTCTGTGGTTCAGATGAGAAAAAAAAAACAGCAAAAGGAGTGTACTGTAAACTATGAAGTCTGTAATAACCACAAGTGACCACACTGTGAGAAACTAATACCTTGTCTTTCACATTTGCTCTGTTTGAATTTGTGAAATTAATGCTACTATATGAAACGTTTGTATTAGTGGTGGAAATAGCTGCGATAACATCAGAGCAAACGGGAAGTTCATGTGGCTATTTCAGTGCAAAAATATACACTTTAGCGAGGCAGGTGGAGGACATGGGAAAAGGGCGGCTTAGAGCAGTGGGGGAAGAGGCCCAAGCGGAGTGTGGACGGTGGTGTAGGCACAGGAATCCTGACATGTCCTGCAGAAGAAGGGCTAAGTTGTACTTGTGGAAGACTGTAAAGTCTCCAAAAAGGCTCTGAAAGTGAGCATATTTTCTGTGTAGGAAGCAGATGATCTCCAGTGTGAATAGAAGGGTTTAACTTTACAGAACAGCAAGACTGCAGCCAATTAAAAAATGCGAAGAGTGGTTAGTGACTGTGGCATAGAAACGGTAAGAGTATCTAAAAGCAAATATATGGAGTGACATGAACAGAAGCACTGGAGTAGGAAGCTCTAACGCTGCTCCTTTGCTAAAGCAACAATTAAGTGGCCAAAAATTGTGAAACTCAACTTCTTTGGGGGTTTGGAATTTAAGGTTAAAAACTGACCACAACCAAGCGACTATTTAATGAAGAGAGAAGCTGCTAAACTTCAGGGAGAGAGGGATAAGGCCTTCCAACTTAACTACCTGCTATCCCCCACGGCCCAGGGGACAGTGTCTATGGTGACGGGGTGGAGGCACATATTGATCTTGTATTGGAAATGTATTGTAGTTGTAGCTGTGTGCTGTGACTTGTCTGGTGGCTCTGTGATGGATTGCTCAGAAGCCTGCCTTTGTTTCTTCAATGCTGGAACTACCCGAGGGCTGGAGCAGCCTACCCAGTGGCATTTGTTAAAGCCACTTAATTGAAAATATTCTAGTAGCAGCTGCCTTGGATGAAGGATAAAAATGGGACAAGCAGCAGACAGACCAAAGAGCCTAGGAAGGAAGAGATTCAGAAAGCAGATGCATTTTACACTACGAATTTTGAACGCTCCCATATACACTGGGGAATCTGAAAGGCCACCTAGATGCCCAGGGCTGGACACATGCTCTGAGAAGCCTCTAAGTTTTCACCTCTGGCTGACAAGCAGGCAAGCAGGAAGTGAAGTCTAAGGCAGATTTATAAACTGCCTGATGAGTCCTGAAGGTGTTCTCTAACTCATCTACAAGAATTAGATGATTTATTCTGAATACAGATGTTTAGAGAAGTCACCTCAAATCAATAGAAGATTCATAAACTAATGCAACCGAGATGTCAGTAGGAATGCACAATAAAGATGTAAACTTTAAAATTAGTTCAGAAAATTCACAAACAAATGAACAATAAGCAGCAATAAGGAACCTCCAGGAAGGGGAAAATCTGATTTTCAGAGTTGCTGCATCATAATATTTAAAATGCTTAGTTTTCAGTAATTACAATATTATGAGGAATGCAAATAAATGGGAAGTTATGGTCCATACACAGAGAAAGAGTAAATAGAAAGCATCTGTAGGGAAAATGCGATTGTCTAGTCAAAGGCTTTAAATCAAATATTTCAAATATGCTCAAAGAGCTAATGAAAATCATGTAAAAAATAAAGAAAACCAGAGATACATAATGTCACCAAATATAAACTATTGATAAAGATAAATGTGTAAAAAGGGGTTAAAGAGAAATTCTGAAGCCATAAAGTGTAAGGACTGAAGTGAAAAATTCATTAGAGAAGTTCAGTAGCAGATTTAAGAAGGCAGAAGACAGACACTAAGGATTTAAAAATATAAGAACTTGAACAGAGAATTTGAAACATAGAAAGTGATCATCTCAATGGAATCAATCTAGTCTAAGGAGCTGGAAGGAGAAAAAGGAGTAGGAGGAGGAGAAGAAGAAATAGGAGAAGGATGAAGAGAAGAAGGGGAAGAAGAAAAGGGAACAGAACTTAAGAGGCCGGTGGAACATCAAGAGAATTATTATGTACAACGGGAGTCTTGAGAGGAGAAAGAGACAGAAAGAATATTTGAAAGAACAATATTTGAAAAATTCCCCAATTTGATAAAAGATATGATACCACAAGTTCGGTGAACTTCAAGTAGGATAAACTCAAAGGGAGCCATGTTGATATGCATTATAATCAAACTATAATCAAAAGAGAAACAGAGAATCTCAAAAGTGGTAAAAGGGAAGTGACACATTGTATACAAGGGACCTGTAGTAAGATTAACAGACAATTTTTCATCAGAAGTCCTGAAGGGTGGAAGGCTAATTGCATTTAGCATGTAGAAATAAAAAACCTGCAAACCAATAATTCCAGCCAAACTATCCTTCACAATGAAGGTGAAATCAAGACATTTCCAGATAAGCAAAAGTGCAAGAAATTCATTCCCCATAGAGAACAACTCATAGCTATGTGAAGAGATAAGGAGCTCTGGTAAAAATAACTGCATGTGTAAGTATAAAAGACAACTTTTTTGATTTACGATTTTTCCCTATATGATTTAAAATACAAGTGCATAAAATAATAACTATAAATCTATATTAAATAGGCACACATATGTAAATGTGTATTTGTGACAATTTTAGCATAAAGGTGAAAAGATGACGTTGTATAGGAGCTAAGTTCTTTTTTTCCTGTTGAAGCTAAATTGATACTAATTCAATCTAGATGGCGAGAAATGTAAGTCGTAATCTGGGGCATAAACACACAAACAACAACAGTAAAAAAGGGAAGGAGAAAGAAACCAAAACATCACACTAAGGAAAAATCAAATAAGAAAGAAAGCATTAACAGGAATTGAGACAGGAGACATGACATGAGACACAGACAAAACAAAACGAGAAACAACAGAAGTTAGTCCTTCCTTATCTGTGATTATGCTGTACGTAAGAGGTTTGGGGGAAGCAAATACGACCCGGTTACGTGCTGTTATAGGAGATTCACTTTACATCAAAAGACAAAATAGAAAATAAAAAGGTAGAAAACATATGTATGTGGATAGTAAAGGAAAGAAAGCTAAAGTGACTATAATCAATGTCAGGCAAAATAAATTTTAACTCAAAAATTTATTAACTCAGGATGCTGAGGCAGGGGGCTCATAAGTTTGAGCCCAGCTTGGGCAACTTGAGATTTAGACTCTGTCTCAAAACATAAAATAAAAAAAGTCCAAGGATGTACTTCTGTTTGAAGTCCCTGGTTAAATTTCAGGAATGACAACAATTTATAAAAATACAGCAAGGAGCTGGGTGTGGTGGTGCATTCCTGTATTAGAAACTTTATTTCTATTAGCCTCAAACTTGAATAATTCAGTTTCACAGAGAAATGATGCATAAATCCCAGTATATTTATTTTTAAAAATCAATCACATGGCATTAACAATGAACTACCTAAAGAATTTTGTTTATGTGAGGCTCAAAAACTGGGAAGATAAATGAATGGTGATAAAAATCGGACTAGTGATCACTTCTCGGAAAGAAATTATGAGGAGAGAAAATGAAGAAAACTTTTAAGTGTTACTACCTTGGTTTAGGAAGTGCATGTATGAGGGCCTGTATATGTACAAACTCATCATGTTGTACATGTAAAGTTTGTGCACTTTGTCATAGATGTTTTATACCTGTGAAATGCCACTTTTTAAGTGAATTGCTATACTGTCTATCTTACTGTATGCAGGGGAGTGGAAGAACAAATGATAAGCTCTTTTTTTGCTTTATCACCAGCATTTCCTGCTTGTGGCTAATTTGCCAAATGTGCTCAATAGAGATAAAGATAAAGATAAGCAGAATGACAGACAACCTTGTTGGAATAAGAGTGAACAACATGACCTCTGGGAGAGATCCACTCAGTTCATTGACTTACAGTGGATTTGTGTAAACAGAAAACCACTCCAAATGTATACCTTGCTGAGGACTTTGGCTGTGAGGTTACTGATTTCCATCATTCTCATTATGCCCGGTAAGTGTGACGTGCTGAAGTTTTTAGAAGAAAATGCACCTATCTTTCAACAGTGACAAGGATACTCCTGATTCACTCCTAAGACATTTTTGGTTTGTCTTAGAGGCAGTACAATTTTTGTGTGTTGATTTTGTAATCTGTAAGTTTACTGAATTTATCAGTTCTAATAGTTTTTTTTGGTGGTATCTTTGGGGTTTTCTATACTCAAGATTACATCATGTTTATGTATATTTTATCTTTTATCCTCTGTGACCCCTTAAATTATTACAGCTAGAGCTGTTTTTAATCGTTGTCCTTTGACTTTAATACTAGAGATATAATTGTTTTTCTGAACACCCTTACAGTATGAGTATCTTGAGTTTGATGTTTTCTTTTGCCAGTACTTATATAAGTATGTATAAGAATACTTATATATAAGTATGTAAGTATGTACTTATATATAAGTATACACACACACACACACACACACACACACATATACACACATACATACACTTAATGATCCTTTCCTTGAGCTTGAAGGGCTTTTAGTATTTCTTCTCAGGCAATACTTCTGGATTAGTGTTAATAAATTCCATCGGATTTTTTTTTTATTTTAGAAACATAAAAGTACAAAAACATATTGACAAACAGACACCCATTATCATAGAAAATAGTACAATCACAACTAATCTATAGACAAGGTGATATGGTCTCAACAGTAGTTGTTGCTTTATCCATTGATATCTTCGAATTGTAGATGTATGGACCCATATACAGACATGCAAATTTAGTCAGAC
>PVLD010020685.1:0-33318 GCA_004027595.1 Dinomys branickii | reverse complement strand
ACTAGGTCTAGAGGTTCCATTCAAACCAGCTATTCCTCTTCTGGGTATTTTCCCAGAAGATCTGAAAACATCATATCACTCTGATATATGTGCACCCATGTTTATAGCAGCACAATTTGTAATAGCTAAAATGTGGAAGCAACCCAAGTGCCCATCCACAGAAGACTGGATTAAAAAATTGTGGCATTTCTATATAATGTAATATTATTCAGCTATAAAGAATGACAGTTTTGGGGACTTTGTAGGCAAGTGGTCAAAACTGGAGTCCATACTCATAAGTGAAATGAATCAGCGATACATGTGCAGGCAACGTATTGTATCACTGGTGTAAGAACCCGAGCGTGGGAATATAAACTAAGAGTCATGAAGGAAATCTGTTCTAAAACAAAGAACAGGTGGGACGAGGGAAAGGAGAAAAGAAAGAGACAAGAACGTATCTATGTATATATGAATATACATATAAGCAGGAGGGCTAACATGGTTCTACTATTGTATTATATCACTTAATGCTAAGGAATAATCGATGACAGGTTATTTGATCAATCTTGTATGTCTGTATGTGTTATCCTGAACACACACTTCGAAGATATCAATATGCAAAGCAGCAACTATTGGTGGGTTTTGTTGTTGTTGTTGTTGTTGTTGTTTGCCTGTTTTGTTTTTTGTCTTTGGATTTTTGGTTTTTGTATTTTTTCTGTTGTTGAGAAGATTAATTGTCTGACTAAATTTGCATGACTGTATATGGGTTCATATATTTACACTTTGAATATATCAATGGATAAAGCAATAACCACTGTTGAGACCATGTCACCTTGTCTGTAAATTAGTTGCGACTGTACTATTTTTTATGCTAATTGGTGTCTGTTTGTTCGTATGTTCTTGTACTTTTATTTTTTTAAAATAAAAAAAAGAATATCATTTGAAGACTCTTGGAAGACAGTACATCAAGGATAAACTTGCTTCTTTTGAAACAAAGTGGACGTGCTTGTGACGATACTATAAATGAAATAAATTAGACACACAGCTTACATATCACATGTTTCACTCATATGAGTGAAACCCAAATTAGACATAAGAGAAGGACAGTACGAAGTAGAGAAATAGATATTTTGCAAATGAGAAGGGGACAAGGAGGTAGAGTAAAGGAGGATGGACAGAAGAAGGAGATTAAAACATTAAAATGTGTCATGTGCACGTGCCAGCTCACCAAGATGAACGTGGTCACTGTGCACTGTAAACACGTAATGATAAAAAATAAAAATTGAAGAAAAGAAGAAGGATAAGTGAGCCATGTTCCTATATTAAGAGACAGTGAGGAAAAGTTACCGACAATGGAAACATGAAATGAATGTTACAGGTAGCTGAATTCTAGGGTGACGTCATGAATAAGGTGGAGGCAGTGAGCTTGCTCTTACAACTATTTAAGCAACTTTATCTGAGCTGAATGATAAGAAGGCTGGCAAGTCGCCCTTCAACATAGAATATGAGTAATTTTTTCAGAGATTATAGTTTAAAATCAAAGGTTAATCAAGAAACACAGTTTAGCTTTCCTTAGCTGTGATCTAATTTTATATATCTTTCAAAATACATTACCAGTGACACATTCTCCTAAGAAGTTTGGGGTGTTTCTCTCCTATATCCCTGTATCTCACATTAGTTTTGCTGGAATTCTACAACCAGTGCGTCGAAATAGGGCAAACTCTGCCAAAACAAGGACTAGCTCTTGCTCTAGCAAGTTAATCACCTAAAGGCAAAATAACTTAGGGAAAGAAAAATGAAGTAGATATATAGTAGCAAATGGTATAAAAGTAGTATTACTTTTAGACTGGGAACTTCGAACATAATTTCCTTGGACAGGAAAAATAAAAGATTAGGAAGTACTATCTAGAGACCTTGAATAAGGGTGGAACTCCCCTGTTGAGGACAAATTCTTTGAGATATACAAAGATGTGCAAGCACCATAGAATCAGTCTCTTCTATTCCTCACCTAGAATATGCAGCCTGAATCCCATTGCTACCCCTCTCAGGTACTGGCATTCATTGCCAGCGAAACAGAGCTTAAACTCTATACCTTCCTGTGCTCTTGTGCTTCCTGATAGCAGACTCTTCTACATTAAAGATCCTCCAGAATCTGTGGCATTAGCACTTCTGGCATGAAATCCAGGGAAGGTGCTAAACGTTAATATTTATATGATGCCTCGAGACTTGCATCATGCTTTCGTTTCCAGATTTAATCTCTTCAAATTCTTAATCTTGCCTTTTCCAAAACGTTAAGAGTTAGTGAGGTAAGCTACATAACGTTGTTGACCTAAGAAGACACTAAAATTTCCCTCTGGCCAATGCACTCCTGGTTGCAACCCTGGGGCTTGATTTTAGAAACCTACGTCATCCCCCTCACCCTCCAAATCACATCATCCACTATGACTGGTCAGGAAATGCATCTTGCATAGCCAACAGTTCCACTTACACCTGAACATATAAACCCTTCATTCCATTGTCTTTTGATTGTGGTGCCCTGGGATATTTATCTGTCTTAAATTATTATGGTTTTATAGCCCAAATTTTGCATTCTAACTTTTCCTTTATCATATGGCTATATTTTTCATTTTATATGTGGTATTTACACTTACCTTTGAGATATCTTCCCATCTACTCCATTTTCTTATACACTTCCCTATTGTTATACATTATGACTACTTCTCTTCTTTATGACTTTGGTGGAGAGTCCCATGAATAGTAGTCTTTTTTTGTTGTCTACTTAGGATAGATGTGTAGAAGTTGGAATTAACAAGTTAAAGAAGTGTATGTAATTTTATAGGTTTTATATCCATTGTCAAATATCTTTCCAAATATATGGAACTAGTTTACACTGCTAACAGAAATATATGAGAACCCAAGCTCATGGTTCATTGTGTCTTTCTTCTATAATAAAATAGAGAAAACTAAACAATTCAATTCTGCAAACATTTACTCAAAACCAGCTAGCACCTGAATCATTTCCCAGACCTGGAAATGTAAAGATGAATAGAAAAGTCACTAAATCTACTATCAAAGAACTAATGGCAATGCTGACACAAATAATTCAAGAGACTCAGGAGGCAAGAGTCATGTGCAACCAGAACATTTGTGTGTGCACGAAACAAATTATTTTAACAGGATTTAAACAGTGCAGTATCCCCCAGCTTTGTGTGATTGCATCTAGTGTAGGTCATTCTTATTCAGTTGTCAACAATTTCATGAATAAACCATGATCTTTGACATGATTTTTTGTTTTCGGTACTGGGGATCAAACTCAGGGTCTTGCACTTGCCAGGCAGGCATTTATTCCACTGAGCTATATCCCCAGCCTCAAGCCCTGATCAAACCTAAAAAAATACAGGTTCCCCAGGTCTCCTTTACATATTTCCCTGATGAATTCATTGATTTGGAGCTCTGGCAATATTTCTGTTTGAATTTTCAGGTTACAAAAATGTTACCACTGTTCTGTGACTCTTCTTCAGTGCAAGAAAAAGTAGGTCAATAAAGAAGAAACAAGAACTACATCAGAAAAAATTGTGTTTGTCCTGCATCTGCCACTAAGCAAGCAACATGTGACAAAGTATTATCTAATAATTAGTTTTGTCTCATAACATGGAATAAAACCCTTTCTCTGTCTACTTTGTGTCTATCCTTACACAACTAATTCTCAATCACAAGCTACCTTTCTGGGGAAAACAGGTATGTCTCATCAAAATGCTCAATCACCCCATGATTACTGCATGCTTAATCCCAACTGAGGTCCAGCTCAGCCAGCATTGCCTAGAAGAAACATATCGTTTATAACCCACCCAGCATTCCTTTCTCTCTTACATCTCATTAACAGAGTTAAATTCTTCCTTTTATGTAAGCTCTTCAAATGATTCTAGATTGGTTTGTAATTTGATATCTCATCTTTCACTACTGCTTCTTCACTCAGTCAATTTGGAGGATTTAAATAGAAGATAAAATTCTGTTTATCCCAGTAAGATCAGCCAGAGTGCCAAGAAACATTGGCTTACAGTTTATTAAAAACAACTAAAGGAGTCCAAGCTTAAACGAGCATGATGTTGGAAAAGAAACTGAGGGAAAGGGAGGCAAATACTTTGCAGATGATCTCCTATCACAGAAACTTTAGATTATCATCCTACATGCATGACGGAGGCAGAAAGATTCAAGGAGAGCTCACCGCAGTGGAAGAGAAGTGTTGAGTAGCAGTTGGAAGCCCTGGCGGGCAGCAGGGGTAACAGTCGGCCCTGTAAGGTGGCCAAGGTGATCAGGGAAGCCTTCAGTCACTTCCCTGTGACTCCCAAAAGGGCCACTAAATGGAGCCAAGGATTGTGCCTTATGAGGAAGGACAGACAAGAGAAAAGCCAATCACAGCAAACCCTGTACCTGGCTTTGGCTAGATGAACGTGATCGCCTATTAGAAATAGAGTCCTGAAAAGTCAGTGAGGAGAACAGCTAAGCCACTTTGGAGAAAGACCTCTTCACAGCTGTGACAAATGCTTAAAAATACACTGCATGCAATCGCAGAGCATGAAATGATTAAATAAATGTTTATATCACACAATTAAAGTCTATTTATTGAACAATAAAATAGAAAACTCAATCATATTCTTTGATGACCTTTTAAGTAAATATATACACAGACATAAACATAGTGTAATCAAGAATGTCAACATAGACATAATCATGGTGCAATCTCTCACTGTCACAGAGTACGGTTTCTTCAGGATGCTTTGTGGAAAATCCTACCCTCCCCCACTTCGGGCTACCACTGAAGTGCTTTTTGCCTCTACACCAGTAGTGATGTCTTCTAAAATTTTACAGGGGTATATTTTATCTATTTGATATATTATCTATCATACATACCTATCATCTTATGTCCTTCATTGCTGTATTCTTGATCTCTAGGTGATGGGCGGTGTTTGAATACCTCACAGCCTTGTTTTCCATTCAGTTGGGCATCCCGGCTGCTTCCAGTTAGGTGTTACTATAAGTAAAGCAGCTGGCAACATTCATATACGTGTTGCTTTGGCTGTTCTGTTTTCTCACTTGGGAAAATGCCTGGGAGTGGATTGCTGTCACCTGGTGATACTGTGTTTAACTTACAAGAAACTCCTAAAATGCTCTCCCAAGTAGTTTGTACCTCCAAACAGCAACAGATGACAGTCCAGCTGCTCGACGTCTTTGCCAAATATGATACTGTGTTTCTTCCCCTCTCTCTTTTTTTTTACATTAGCCATTTCAAAGACTGTATACTGATGTATCACTGTGGTCTTCTTATGCATTATCCTAATGGCTAATGACAGTGAGAATTGTGTCATCTATGTCTTGGTCATTATACTGCTTCTGTTTGGAAGGGCTTCCTTTCTCATATTTTATTTGATAGTTGACCATCCTAGTACTGAATTGTGACAGTCCCTCATTAAACACACATATCAAAATGTCTTCTTCCAATCTGGTGCTTACTGTTTCACTTTCTTAGAATATCATTCAAGGAGCAGGGGATTGTCACTTTAATGAAGTTTAATTTATCATTAATTTTGCTTTTATGGCTAGTACTTAAGGTTTCTGTCTTTAAAATATCTTTGCCTATATCACAGTCATAAATTTTCTCCTATCCTGTCTTCAAAGGTTTTAAATTTTAGCTTTTAGTTAAGGTCTATAATCCATGTCAGCATAATTTTTGTGTATGATTTTTGGCATGTGGGTATCTGGTCATTTTGTCACCATTGTGGAAAAGTATTTTATTCTCACTTGATTACTTTAATATCTGTTTTGAATATCAATTCACTGCACATGTATGATATGAGTGGATCTCTAAATTCCATTCTATTCCAGTAATTCATAGATCTATCCCTAGGCACATACCACACTCTCTTTCTCAGTTGATAATCTTTATTTTATATCTTTTTTGTCTTTCTGGGACAGGGTTTCACTGTACCATTCAGACTGGCCTCTAACTCACAGTCATCCCCCTGCCTTAGCTTCCCAAGTGCTGGGATTACAGGCCTATGCCACCACATCCAGCTATTTTAAATTTTGAAAACAGTGTATGATCTTTAAACTTCCTTCACTTTTTTCTTAATTGTTTTGGCAATTCTGTGTCCTATATATTTCCACATAAATTTTAGAATCAGCCTATCAACTTCAATCTTACAAAAGCTTGTTAAAATTTTGAAATAAATCAGATACACAGGCTTAACTATAACATGGTTTCTTTCTACTGTACAAGAAACCTAAAGTATGAACAGAGGACAAACTGAGAGACAATAGGTCGTAGGAAGGCAGGTCTTTCTAAAATGGGAAAAGGAACAAAAGATGGAGCAAGATTGGAAGGAGAGGAGAGAAAGGGGCTAAAAATGAATTGAAATATATTACATATAGGTACCAATTACAGACAGCAATTGTAAATATTGTGGCCTAAAAATCATGTACTAATTAAGAAATTGTGATCATGTAGGACTGTTGAGTTAATCTGAGATAAGTTGATGTCTTAATACTGACTCTTCCAACCCAAATCTTAATATATTCTCTACTTATTTATGTAGAGAATGTATAATTCTTTAATTTCTTTCAGCACTCTTTCTATATATTTCAGGAACAGGTTCTTAAACCTATATTCTTAAATGCCTCCCTAGGTATTCCATTTGTTCCGGATGGTGTTATGCCTAGAAAAGTTTCTACTCTAACTTGAAATTTTATTGCTACTATATAAATATATCATGTTCTCTTTTATTGCTCTTGTATCCTGAGGCCCCTCCCCCAAGCTGCAAGTATTACTTCAATAGTTCAATAGCTTCTTAAAAATTCCACGTACAAATCAGAGTTTCTATAAATTTATTAATTTGATTCTTCCTTCATAATCTGAAAACACTGGGGTTTTTTCCCGAATCATTGCAATGGTTTTCAGAACAAGGATGAACAAAAGTGAAGACAGCAGTTACTATAACTTGACATCCAATGTAAAGAAGAAAATGTTAGTTTTCGCAGTTGCATATGTTAGTTGCACTTTTTACGCAGACATATTTTATCAACTTTAGCAAGTTGTCTTCCATTACTAATTTCTGATTTTATTATAAATAGGTGTGAATTTTGTAATAGACATATAATAGAGATTATATGTTTCTTCCGTCCATGTTAAAAATAGTAAATTTCATTGATTAATTTTTAAATGTTAACCTTGCATAATTAGAATAAACAGAATTTGAAAATAGTGCCTGGTTTTCTTTATATAGCACTGCATTCATTTTTCCCAGGCTTACTTAATAATTTTCTCTGTGTGACACTGGTCTGCAGTCTTCATACAAGATTTTGATTCAGCTTTGAATCATAGCAATGCTATACTTATGAGATTATTTCAATAGATGTCTTCATATCATGAATCTACCTTTACTTTTAATATCAACAACTTATATCTTTTGTTTGCATTGAATTCTCTGAAGCCTAAAGCTTATCAAATCTTTGCAACCCTTCAAATAACATTTTTGGTTTAATTTAATTTAATAATAGGTATAGGTATAATTTAATAATAGGTAATTCTTACCTATGTTTCATTGATCTCTTAGTTTGTTAATTTTTACCCTTTGGTATTTCTTGTTTCTATTGACTTTGAGCTTGATATTTCTTTTATACTTCTGTTTTCTCATGGGGGGAATTTGAATCACTGACTTTAGAGCTTTAGTTTTCTTCACTAACATAGAAACTTAAACTACAAATTTTCCTGTAAGCTGACTTCAATTTCACACTACAAATTTTCTACTGCTATTTAATTTTATTTTAATTTCACTCACTATGAGGTTTCCTAGTTGCCCTGTATTCTCTTAATTGTTGATTATTTAAAGAAGATAGTAAACTGCCAAATATGTGAGGATATTCTATGTTTTGTTGCTATTTATAGTTTAGTACATTGAGCTCAGTGAGAACACTTTACGTGCCTTCATTTTAAAAGTTCTTTCTCATGCACTGAATGTCTCTTCTTCTGTTTGAAGTAGTGTCCTACAGATTTCATTCAGATCAAGGTGGTTGACAGTATTAATCAAAATAAATATATCCTGACTAATTTTCTATTTGTTCTATCAATTTTTCTGCAAATTTGTCACATTTTTATAATCCATTTTGCTTCAGCAAATGCTACAAGTATCACATGATTTGTTTCGTTTTTAGTTAAAAGTTATCTTTTAAAAGTTAAAATACATGAAAATACATTTTATTATATTTGTATAGATATTTAACTACCCCAGATATTTAATTTATTTGGTAGTTCCAAGTTTCTATTTGTCATAATTTTCCTTCTGCCTGAGGATTTCTTTTGATATTTTACATTGTATAAGTCTAGTAGACATGAAAAGTTTGAGCTCATTTGCTGTCGTTTTTCCTGAAAATATCTTTAGATTGGCTTCATTTATAAAGCGTGGTTTTAGCGCTTATAGACTGCTTTACCAAATGGTTCTATTTTTCACTACTTTATAAATATTCCATTTGCATCTGATTTGAATTATTTCTAAAAGGAAGTCAATAACAATTACTATTATCTTTGTAGCTGCTCAAGTAATGTCTCCTTTTTTTGTATGTAAGATTTTCCAGTTGTTTTAGTGGTTTCATTCCAGAATGTTTTATTATGTTTTGTCGCTTGGAGGCTTTTTTAGTCTAAGGACAATAAAGCTCCTTGGCCTGTAGCTTTATATCTTAATCTATCTGATTTATTATTTATATTTTAAATTTTAGGTGTTTTTAATTTCAAACAATGTAATTGGTTTGTCCCATTCTTTTCATTTTTCTTCTCATTATATTTTCCTTGAAGTTTTTAAACACACTTATAATAAATCACGTAAATTCCTGTCCTAAGTGCTGCCATCTCTGTTTCCATAGTGGGAACTTGGGTTTGCGTAAGCATCCACCAGGTCCTTTTGCCTGGACCCATGAAATTTCTCCCCACACATGCTCAGGCTAGAATTCAGTCAGTGTTTGAAGTGGATAATTATGCACAATCCTAGAATATGAACTTTCTTCTTCAATGTTCTCCATTACAAAGTTCAACCATTTTATCATGTCCAAAGCCTAATCTGTCACAACCAAACACCATCTGCTCAGTTTTCCCCTCTACCCTGATCTGAAACAATGCCTCCGAACAAAAAGCGAGGATAATCTGAGAACTCATCTCCTTTGCTCTGCTTTGCTTTGCTTTGCTTTTCTCAGAAATCACAGTCCTGTCCTGCCTGTTGTCCATGTGAGAAAACACCTGTTTCACACATTCAGTCCAGATTTGTAATTATTCTATCATGCCTGCAAGAAGAATTCTGTCTACAGTTTTTCTGAACAGCATTTGGCATCAAATAAAAAAGTATGAATATTGCCAAGAAAGTAGAAAAAAAAATCAAAAATCAAAAATTGAGTTCAACAGAATAGAACACCTGCAGTTGAAACACTAGAAAATGTAGACAAAGATGAAATAACTGTAACTAATTTTTTGAGATCATTAATTAAAAAATGAATAATTTTAATGAAATAATTATATGGAAACTTTAAGATCAAGGAACTAAGGCTCAAAAATAACTAAAATTAATAGGGAAGACATTAACTTCATAGTGTTTAATATAATTGTACAAAAACAGAGAATTATGCTACATATGTACATTATGTAATGAACTAGAATATATTTGCATTAGTGGAAAAACATTTGTGATACAACACTTTATCGCTGTCGCACAGTGTCCACACATACAGCGTGGAAGCAGTTTCCTCAAGTCACGTTCCAAATCTCCCTTTGCTGCAGTTCGGATGCCTGCTGTGGTTGGGGTCTCATCAAAGGCTCAACTGGGGAAAGGGCTCATTCCAAGCACTGGCATTAGATCTCCTTTAAAGTTTTTGTAGAATTTGACAGTGAATCTAATGAGGCCTTAGTAGCTTTTTTTTTCTTTTATTATTTGTTCAATGTCACTGAGTGGTATTGAATTATTCGAGATTTTTATATCTTCTTGGTTCAGTTTTGGAAGTTTACAAATATAGAGAATTATCCATTTCTTCTGAATTTTATATTTTATTAGAGAACAGGTCCTCATAGATAATCTCCTAGATTTCAGCATCATTCGTTATGATTTTGACTTTTCCATTTGAAATTGTAGGGATTTGAGTCTTTCCGTATTTTGGAAAATTGGCTAATAGTTTGTCTATTTTTTTAATCTTTCAAATAACCAACTCTGATTCATTAATTCTTTGTATTGTTTTGTTAGTCTCAATTTCATTAATTTCTGATATTTATAATTTCCTTCTTTGTATTAGCTTTGGTTCGTGTGTGTGTGTGTGTCTGTGTGTGTGTGTGTGTGTGTGTGTCTTTCTGAGATAGGGTCTCACTATGTAGTTCAGGATGGCCTTGAGCTCACTTTCTAGCCCAGGCTGGCCTCAAACTCACAATGATCCTCCTGCCTCAGCCTTCCTAGCGTTCACATTATAGGCATGGGCCATCACACCCAGCTACCTTTGGTTTTTCTAGGTCCTTGAAGTAAATCATTAGGAACTCAGTCTGTATTTTTGATGCATGAATTAACTGCTATAAAGTTCCCTCTATGATTGCTTTCATTGTGTCTCATAGATTCTGGTACGTGCTGCCAGCATTATCATTTAATTATAGAAACTGTCTAATTTTTCTTTAATTTCACCTGTGACCCATTGATTATGTAAGAGAGTATTATTTAATTCCCATGTGTTTTCATAATTTTTGTAGTGTCTTTTGTCATTAATTTCTAATTTCATTGCACTAAGATCTAGTAATCTGCATGGGATAATTCTGATTCTTTTGCGTTTACTAACACATGCTTTATGGACTAGTATGTGGTCTATTTAGGAGGAAGTTCCTTGTACTGCTACAAAAAATGCATTTTCTGTTGATGCCCAATGGAACATTCTAAATATCTATTAATACCATGTGTTGAAGGTTTGGTTCAAATCAGATATTTGTTTGTTGATGGTTTTGTCTACTTAATCAGTATGTGATGGTGGGTCTTGAGGTTTTCCATTATAATTGTATTGGTGTTTATCAGACTTTTCATGGCCAGCAGTGTTTGGTTTTATGAAATTAAGTGCAATGCTATTTGTTGCATATATGTTTGTAACTGTTAGTTCTTCCTGTTGAATTGTTCCCTCAGCAAATATCTAGTGATCTTCCTTGTCTCTTCTATCAGTCTTGAAATTCACCTTGTCTGAAATTAGGATAGCCACTCCTGCTTTTTTCCGTGTTCCCAGAAAAAAACCTTTTCACAGCATATTACACCATAAGACAGGGAACATTGTTTTCCACCTTTTGATTTTTATTTGTGAGTTTGTTTTTTAAGTACATATTTTTCTTCTATACTGCAGATTTTTGGGTTTTATTTCTTGATTCATTATTCCAATCTGTGTCCTTTGATTAGGGAATTGAGACTATTCACATTGAGAGTTATTTTCAAGATACACTGACTTATCCTTGTCATTGTGTTATTTTCCTGTTGCTGGTTTCATTGTTTTTTTCCTGATGTTTATCTGCTCATCACACCAAGTGTATTCATTCTTTTTGACTTGTCATCTCTTTTTGACTTCATCATCTCTTTCTGGGATATTCTTGAGAACTTTATTTTTTGTGTGGTATTAGTATAGTGGTCATGAATATCTTGATATGTTTTTCTCATTAAAATACCTTATTTCTTTAACAATTTTGTTTTATTTCATTCCTCTGAAGACAGAGTTGTTCTGTACAGTTCAGGCTGGCCTCGAACTATTCAACCCAAGCTGGCCTAGAACTCATAGCAATACTTCTGCCTCAGCCTCCTGAGTGTGCCACCATACCTGGCATCTCCATCAACAGGAACATTTTGTAGGACAGATAAATTTGGTTTGGAAGTTATTATCTTTTAGAGCTTCAAGTACTTCACTCTAAGGCCTCCTGGCTTTTAAGATTTGTGTAGAGAAGTCTGCTGCAATGTGTTTACTTTATATGTCATTCAGGGCCTTTCTATTAGAGCTTTTAAACTTTTGTCTTTGTGATGGACTTCTGGTACTTGGAGTGTAATATGGTGTGAGGAGGTTTTCTTTTGGTCTGGCTATTTGGTGTTCTATATCTGTATGCTTACTTTTTTACCTGTATTTGGGAAATGTTCTACAATTATTTCTGTGAACAGATTTTTTTATGCCATTTGTATTGACTTCTTTTTTATTTGAATGAGAAAAAACACTAAAACAATGATAAAAAAGTTTTAGAAAAAGACAGAAGGAGAGTAACAATGGTTAGTACATTGCTTATTGTTATCTTCAAAGTCGTTGCTCAGATTACCAAATACAGGCATGAAAAATTGATCAAATGATATAAGCACAGTGCTTTCCTTTCAATGAACTAATAGAAACTAGTAGCATAATTTTATTTACTTTTCCTTTCCCCGTCTTTATTTTCTTCTTTCCCCCATGCCAATTTCTTTCCCTTTAAACAGTTTCTTCTCACATTTCCAGATATCTGTTGTCCATTTTGGTTCCTATTTACTCTTTCAGCTTCCTGTGTTAGGGAGACAATATAATGCTTACATATACAAGACAGATTTATTTCACTTATGGGTATGGTCTCAAGTTGTACCCATTTACCTATAAAAGTCTCAGGTTTATCCTTCTTTATAGCTGAGTGGTACTCTGTAGTATAAAAATACCACGTCATTTTTATCCATTGCTTGGTTGATGCGCATTTGAGTTTTTTTCCAAGATTTAGCTGTTATAAGTTGTGTTGCTATAAACATGGGTGCACATATAATGTTGTGGTATGATGGTTTTAATTTTTTGGATTGGGTCTTCAAATTTGGGCTATCTGATTTTTTTTTCAATGCTTTTTATGTTCTAGATATAAGTCCTTTGTCTGAGGACTGTTGTCTAAAATATTTTTCCTATTCTGTGGGTTGTCTTTCCACTCTGTTGGTGATTTCTTTTGGTGTGCAAAGCTTTTCAATAAGATGAGATGCTTGTTGTTGATTCTTTGGCATATCTCCTATGCAGTTTGGGTTTTGTTCATGAAATCTCTGCCTATACTTATACCTTAAAGATTTCTATCTACTTTCTTTTCTAGTAGATTCCGTGTTTCTGTTTTAATATTGAGATCTTGGATCCATTTTGACTTTAGTGCATGAAGATATCTATGGGTCTAGTTTTAGTCTTAAGAATATAGATGACCACTTTTTTTAGCACCACTTATTAAAGAGGCTGTCTTTCTTCCAGTGAACATACTTGGCCCCTTTGGCAAAGATAAGGTGAATGAATGTGTTTGTAGTTGTGTGTGCATCTTCTAAACTCTTCCACTGATCCTCAGGTCTTTTTTTCTTTTTGCCAGTACCATGCTGACTTTATCACAATAGCTCTGTAGTATAATTTCAAGTCAGGGATTATAATGTCACCTGTGTTTCCTTTGTTTCTCAGGATTGTTTTTGGTATTGTAGGTCTCTTCTAGTTCTAAATGAATTTTAGGATGTTTTATCTAGATCTGTGAGGTATACAAATGGTATTTTGATTGGGATGGTCTTAAATCTGTACAACATGGTAACTTCTGATTTTTCATTTATTCTTTTTATTCTTCGATTGGTCTTCCCATTATTTAGCATGTGTTGGACACAATTTTTACATGCTTTTGTGGTTTTTAACATGTGCTCGAGTAGTTGATCTTTGAAGTCATCATTATCTTCTAGTTCTAAAACTTTGTCCTCACATTGGCAGGTTCTGTTGCCCATACTTTCAATCTGACTTAATTTCCTAGATTTCTCATTGAAATCTTTTCATGGACTCTGCTTCTTTGGTAAACGGGTCATTCATTTATGTTTTCTATCATTTTGTTTAACTCATCTACCTTTATAGAAATATCTTCTGAAGGCTTGTGCATCTTTTTGGTTAGTGCTTCCATTGTCTGTTTAGTTATATCTTGAATCCCACTGAATTCTTCCTTGAGCTATTTTCTTACCTCTTCTGTTGTTCTTTTGAGTAATTCAGGTGTATGGCTCATGCTGGTCTTCCCCTTGCTACCTCCTGGATTGGCTAAGGAGGAATTAGGGGTTTGGGGACGCATTTTGTTGCCTTTTCTTCTCAGATATCTATTGTTTTTGTTTGTTCTGTGAGTATTGTTTTTTTGTGAGTACTTAAAGATTATGGCACTGCCACAGAGATTTTTCTAATCACTTTTTAATAATGTATTTTGGGTGTGGTTAACTATAATCCGTTGTCACAGTTCCAAGATTCAGCCTCCTTAGTGAGTTTGGGAGGGGAGGATGCAGTGTAGTTAGATGAGCAACTAAATTTTCTGGGAATGTACTCTAGTTCTGTTAATGTCACAAAGATAATTTGAGTGTTGTCTTACAGAGAAATAATGACAATCATGTAATTCTGCGAATATCAAGCCAATCAGCTTCAGTAGTATTGTCCAAGACAAATTAGATATTAACATATTATAAGACAAATTATGTACTCCTTAATTCCAGAGAAGAAATCTGCAATTATAGTAAACATAAAGACCACCAAGGTAATGAATTACAGGTAATAAGTATTGAATGTGACAGTTATATCTCTGCAAATGATAGGATAGAATTCAGCAGGTGCTTTACACAGTTAACTAGTTATCAAAGATTAACAATTCTTTACAGTTATAGTATTAAAATATAGGGTTAATAACAGGGAAATATAAGAGGGGAATGTTTAAACCTTAAACTCCATAATATGAGGAGGAGATAAGATGTTTATAGAACTATGTAGAGGTAAGAAAAAAGTGAAAGAAACAGAGGAGAAAAGAAAAAGAGGAAGGAAACAAAGAAATTATACAGTGAGTGAAAACCAGAGAGAAATAATTAAAGGGAGAAAAAAGAAGAAAAGGAAAAAGAAGTAGAAAATAGATGAGAAGCAAGGCAGAAGGTTAAAGGAAGATTTTCTAGGCCCTAGGAAACTGCTGAAAAAAAAGGAGGGCAGGAAAGAAGAGAAAAAGGCAAAAGAAAACAGACTAAAAATAACGCACACTCTCATAAAAAAAAAAAAAAAAAAAAAAATCCCCAAACAGGCACCAAAAAATATTTCACTGTGATTTCAAACGTGTGCTTTTCTCCTGGGGTGTACAGTTTTGAGGCTGTGTCCACTTCAAGGGTGTACTTGTTCCTGTTCATGCTGGTAAATGAAGGTAATCAGACCCCAAATCCATATTGATGTAGTTACTAGCAGGCCATAGGATTAGGAAAAGCATGCCAATTTTGTGACTTTCAAATCCAGACTGATTCAGACTGAGCCTCTGGCCATGGAAGTAGGGCCTGAGTCTTTAGCTTAAACCCCTGTGGTGGTTTCTTGACAGCCTGACCACAGCTTCCTGACCATGGCTGTTTTGTGGGGCTGTCTCCCTCCCAGTCACTGTGGGAGTGTAGTCCTGGGATCTGTAAAATGTAGCCATCCCCGTGGCTCCTCTGAGTCCCAGGTTCAATTCATCCATCCTTGGAATCATATTTGACCAAGCCCTTTCTCCAGGGGATATGCAGGCAGTTGGACTAGAGTTATACCAGCTGTTACAGCAGACGGCATCTGTGGCCCCATTCTACTGCTGTGTTTTTCCCTGAAAACCTCTGGAGCCTCTCATTTTCACTGTCTGTTGATTTAATCTTTCTCTCTCTTGAGCCAGGGATCAGGAGCTGGGAACCAAAATGAAAGTAGATTGCTTTTTTCTTTTTCCACTTTGTATTCTGACTCTTTGATTTCTCTGTAGGCTCCAATTTTCCTGTCAGATCTTTCCTGGGTCCCAAGGATCCACCCCCTTCCCTCTTTTCTTCCCTAAGTTGTTATATTCTAGTGTGTGTACTCTGAACCATGGAGAAACTGAGCTTTTACTGTTTATCATTGTGATTTTCCAGGAAATCCCTCCCTTATGAATAATATCTTGCATCAGTATGATACATCTGTCAAATTAATGAATGTATATTAGTACATTACTATTAAATAAAGTCTATACTTGATTAAAATTTCTTAGTTTTTCCCTAATGCCACTGCTTTTTTTCTGGGAACATACTTAGAACATCAGATCACATTTAGGTGTCAAGTATCTTTTGAAAATTCTTGGCTGTGATTTTCTCAAATTTTTCTTGATTTTGATTATTTGGGGAGGATTTTTCTTGGTAGAATCGCCTGCCACTGTAATTTGTCTTGCACTCTTGTCATGATTAGACCGGGTTGTTAGTTTGGACTTTTGAGGCAAAGAATACAGAGAGCACTCTCATCATATGGTACTAAAGTTACACCAGTCTGATTTACCACTGTTCATGCTGAGCTCGGTCACTTTGCTGAGTTCATGTGGGTCAAATTTACCACTGAGAAATGTAAGAGTAAAGATTTGCCTTGGCCCTTCTTGGATGCTGTTTGCAATTCTGTATGGGAGATCTGTCAACTTTCTCCCAGTATTTTATTTCAGTATAGACTCATATATTGGGATTATAATACTACTTCATTTTGATCTGGTGGTTTAATTCTTTAGAGCATTGGTCATTGATAGAGTTTTTTTTTTTTTCCTGTAACCATTTGACTCATTTTTATTATTAATCTTGTTTTGTGTGTTGTTGTTCTTAATAGTTTTACATATTTTCTCTCACATTTATTGACACTAGAGATGTCCCAGACTTACCTTTTACATTTCTTTACCAGTTCTAGAATAATAATTCTCTCTATTTTGGGTAGAATTGTTTCTAATTTTTAATTTATTTTTCTATTCTCTTTAAAATAAAAAAATAAAATAATTGAAAAAGAAATACAAAAAAGACTTGAGTATTAGTTGTGTTCACTGGTACTGAGTTTCATTGCTTTGAAGCCACTTTAGCTGACAAGCAGGGAAATAAATATATGTGTATGAACACACATATCTGTAAATAAATTTTTCCCCATCACTGTTAGTTTAGGTCCTTCTTACTTGCAGTCGATAGGACTTGCCCTTGAGCCCATATGTGGGATATCTATGCCTTTTGCCTGTTCTGTTGGCTCAATGTGCTTTCCTGTTATGTTATGTTTCATGTTTTCTACTTTATCATTTCATCATTAGTGTTCCTCACTAGTCTATTCATTCCATGAAGAAAGAAATCTTGTTATACAGACATTCTTCATTTAATGACCAAGTTCCATCCCTGAGATTAGATCACTAAGTGTATTAGTAGCGAAAAAGGAATTGCATATGGTGTGTACATTGTAATATTTGGAACAAAGAAATGGTCAAAGGAAACTCTAACTTGATGACTGTTATTTGCATAACACTTACACGCAGTGCTGTAATGTATAACAGAACATAAAACAACAGCACTGTACTGTGTAGTATCATCAGCAAAAAATACAGCTCTGTATAAATGAGGTGTACTGTACAAAAAAGACATCGAGGCCCTATAAACAAAATGTGCAGAACTCTACAAAAAAGACAGGTCTTAAGCCTGAGCAGTGGGTTGAACTTCCCAACAGTATGCTCCAGTTGTAAGCCCAAAAAGCCACTAAGCATCTATGTCATTAAATAAGGAGTACCTGTAATATTTGACTTCCCGATCCATGGACAGTATCTGGTCCATGATAAGTATTTTCTAACATAAAAATCAGTGGCCCACTGAATGACCATCACACAATTTGAGCTTTTATGTGAACATCTAAAATTCTTTTTGTGCATATATTCTGTCTTCCCAGTTATTTTAAGGTCCCGGGTCAGAGCCTTTAATTTACATTATGAAAACTGACATATGTTGTCAGCAAAGCATTACATGAAAACATCATGCAACTAAATCACATCAATTTAGTTATTAAACTAGAATAAAATGCAGCCTGAGGTGAGAATGTTTAAGTATAAGTAAATTAAATTCATGTAAAAATTGTATAGTTCTTGGGAATTCAGGTAAAATAAAAGGCTCTTTCCCTGAGTAACATTTGCTATAAGAATTTAACAAAATATAATAATATCATATTATATGGACACACGCATACCCAGGTTTGTAACAGCACAGTTAACAATAGTTAAGGTCTAGTTTAAATACCCATCAACAGATGAATAGAGAAAGAAAAGTTTTCTCCTACAGAAGAAACCAAAACTGCAAAGTCGTGAATAAAATAAAAACAATCCTGCTGGGGATGTGTTTCAGCGGAGAAGCGCCTGACCGGCAAGTGCAAGGTCTTGAGTTTGATTCCTGGTATCAAAAAAACCCACAAACTAACAAAAAAAAAACACAAAAATGCAGTCCTTTTGGAGAGTAAGAGGGTGGGAGGAGAAAATAGGGGAAAAGATTGAAAAGGATATAGGTGTGTTATATATTTGTACCAATTCCCTCAAATGTAAATATCAGCATTGCAAATGTACAGTAATTAAAAAAGATTTGACAAAATCACTGTGATCTAAGATGGGACCATATTTCAGATAGAAAGGCCACATGAACATAAAATATAAACACGAACATGGGAATTTCTGGGGTAACTATAATTCGTTTCAGCACATAGAAACCAGGTAATGAATACATTTTCTGATAAAGAATGATAAGAGATGTTTGGTTGTTTATGCTTTGTTCATTGCCTCCAGTAAGTCTGATATCTCCTTCATAACCTTTTACAATTTTTTATTTACCATAAAAGATAATCGATTCATAACACATCTGTTCTCTGGCACCAAACTTTGAAAATAACTCATAGTTTAAGTCTTTTTCAATATCTTTGCTATATTTCCTACATGCATGAAAAAGACTCCTATTGGCCAAGTTTTCCTTCTTACTTAACATTGTATATAACAAAATAGTCAATAAGGTGTAAGTATCAATAATCTATCACAATTTACTCTCCAGGATCTTGAAATAAATGAATGACAATGGATTTAACTTCATTCTTTTTTAAACCTGTTTTTGTAGACGTATTACGCTTTGGTAAGCCACTGGATCTTCACACTCCTGTGCCTTTGCCACATGAAAAATAATAATGTTAACGTCATCACCATCTATCACTTTACTGACCATCTCTCTACTCTTGATCAGCTAATATTCTAAATATCTGAATAAGTATTAACATATTGAGTCACAAGAACAATTGTGGAAGGAAAGTACTATTATTATGCCTGTGTGAGAGAAGAAAACACTAAAAGTTAATTTACTTGATAATGGTGGTTATATGCAGTTATCTATTGTTCAAATAAGAATTCTAAAGAGGGAACTGTGATTAAAAAGTTGTATATTAAATCACTACACTATTTTGCCTTTCTGAAATCTTTGGAGATGTATATCACTATAGTGCCAATCTATTTACCTAGAAGACCTAGTATTTGTGAAATGGTTCTAAGAGATTTATATTTGCTCAAATATTATTGGAAAATTTTCTGGGAAAATTCATTCTTGATCACTCTGTCCTGTGTGTTTCCAAAACCTCTAAAGATAGCATATTTGTGAGAAGTTTGTAGTGTGTAAATAAAAGTGGCATAAAAAGTAAAACAATTTAATTTACGAGGTTAAAATTTCAAATTTTGTCTCAGGGAGCAAATTGCTCTTCTTTTTTATGATTACATATTTTAATGTTTTAGTCATTTTAATACAGGTAGTCACTCAATCAGCAAATATTTATTGAGCACTGATTATTGTCCAGTAAGTGAATCATGTCCTAGTAATAGAAAAAGTCATTTTCTTAAGTAATTCACAATGGGGGAGACTCATGACACAATTGCAATACATAATAACTACATGTTTTTTGGAAATAGACACCAAATCTGAGGCTTGCATGTGAGACTGCAACATGAAACTGCAGACTGGAGGCAGTGAAGAGAGCACAAAGAGTTAAAAGTAAGATTAAATCCTGAAACATGAATTGATCAATAAAACTTAGAGATAAAGCTAGACACGTGATCCCTGGATGATGTTTCATTCTAGAAAGCATGAATTGTTTAACAGGATCCAGAGAAGAAAAGAGAACTAAAGACAGAATTTCAGGGGAAATGAAGGAACAAGATAAAACGCATGGATGAGAGACAGAATCCATCAGTATGTGGTGGGTTATAAGTGATTTGGCCCTGCTCTACCAAAAGTCCAGGACAGGAAGTGGCTCGGGCTCATCCTCTGGGAGACTGGGCAGGGCACTGGTTATGAAACGTCTGAGATTTCAGGTAGAAAACAACATAACAGAGTCAAGGTGATGGGTAATAAGACAAGGGCAAGACTGCATTTTTGCAGAGGTGACATCAGATCATTTTAGTTCAGGAGTTTACCTATTAGACCACATTTACCTCTGGCAGGTAAATGGTGCAACAGAACTGTATTTCAGAAGACTTTTAATACAATATAAATATATTATATTTGAACGTAATATACCCACAAAAAAATCAAGATTCTTGTGGAGAATCTTCTAGCAATAAGAGATGAAGAAATATGTATTCAAAAGTGCTGAGAATGCATTATAGTTAAGTTTTTTGTTTCTAGGACTTCAAGGAATCTGGTTATCTAGCTATCTTCAATGCAGACTTCATCCTGGTTTCTTTAGTACTGGGATATCCACTGCATTCTATTTCCAAAGATCTAAGTGTGACCGAGGGCTATCTGTTCAAGACTTGAGAAAGTCAAAAGTTTAATTCATGGAATTTTCATGTGAAATTATGGAAAATAACATATCCTGAACTTAACCATGGTGCTCCTGGGTATTCTCAAACACATATGTCATCCGTACAGCATACTAAGGGCATGAAATATGCATGGATATGCAGTAATTCATTTCTTTCCCCTTTAGTGTCATCCAGTTTTAACTCTACTCGGGGTCCAAGGGGCATTACATCTACATAGTCCAGACAAGTTCTAATTTCTGTACATTTGGTTTTAATTTTCCGTAAGCAATCTTACATATCACTCTCAGAATATATTTTCCCTGCTTCTACTTCAGGTGATCTCTTCCCCACTTTGACCTCGTTTACTCTATTAAACTTGATTCTGTATTTTACAGTATACACTCTCTGCTTTAATCAGAAAGCCCCTCCTGCCACAGCATAGAGTCCTCCTACCAAGCTCTTCTCACAATTTCCCCTTAAAATCCAGCCCTCTTAAGTCTTACCCAGTTTTTCCAGGTTCGGGTCAAGATTGTTTTCTTTTATTAAGCCCTTCTTGACTATTCCAGGTATCAGAAAGTCAAATGAGTACCAGTATGATTTACAATGAAATTTATTACTGTGTTCTAGTCAGTTGTATGTTAGACACAGCAAAGCTTTTGAAAATGTGAGTGAGAAATGCTCACACACATGTACACTAAAAAATGAAAGGATACTAGAAATATAAATTTAATAGCAACCAATAAATGAAAAGTAAATATCACACTTTTTGCATAATTTTGACACTTTTACTGTTTACTCACACCTGGAAGGTGACCAGTTCCTATTTGGAAGCTCATCAATTAAGGATTGAAGAAATGCCAAACTAGGTGGTTTATTAAATCTCATTTTTGTCTAAAAGAAATGGAATATGGAACATTCGTATTAATATCCCTGAAAATCAGTCTTGATTTAGAACCCGGAAAAGGCAGGAAGTGAAAAACTGATGAAAGAATGAGTTTCAAGCTTTTCTGCGCCTGTATCTGCACACGCCCGTCTGTCTTCCCGCAAGCCTGTGTGTTCGAGCGCCTGTGGAGGAGTACAACTGTACAGCTTCTTCCTCCGTCTTTTCACCCTCTGTCTGGGCGAGAAGCCTGCACTTTCCCACCTGCATGGCCTCTTCTACTCCACATACATTGCTGCAGTGAGAATCCAGCACACGGGCAAAAGATAAGCGTTCATCCTCATTGTGTGCTGTGCACACCTGGGAGTGGGGAAATCGAAGCAGCCCCTAGCATAGATTGCTCTCCTTGGCTTCGCCAGGTCTGCCTGTGGTAGGATGTAGGACAGGAAGTCCACACCAGCCCTCCCAGAGCCACTTGCTTCTGGCTCCCCGTAGTAATTAATGTGCTATCACACTGATTAGCAGCTAATTATGTTCTCTCTTGAATTATTTTTCTTACTCTCTCACCTGGATTGGAGATCCTTGAGGGCAGAGACTCCACTGCATCCTCATTTCTGTTCTCCTAATGTTTAGCACAATGCTGAGCACAGACAAAGTGTGCCATATGTTAAGAGATCCCATTTCGTACATAAAGACCCGAGAAGTCCAGTGAGTTTAAGAACTTATTTTACTAAGGCTTGACTTTAATACCGCCATCATCTGTAATTCAGCTTTTATTGAGGCAGTTAACTTTCCACCAGATAAAAATAATATTAATTGTGCACTTAGTATGTGTAAAGTGCTTTCACATATGTTATTTAACTTAATTATTACAAGCAGAGCCAGATGAAGAAGCAGACCATCTGTGCCAATGCCCAGAGTCCCATTCTGACAGGCAGTAAAATCCACATGCTCTTAAATTCCACTGGAAGATACAGATATTTACATGTGTCAGAGTCTTCCTGGGGTCTTGTTGCTTAACAGAGACCAGGCACTGTCACCTGGGAACTTGTAAGAGATACAGAATCTCAGTTCTTCCCAGCTGAGAACATTCTCCTGAGCTAGAATGCACATTTCTATAATGTATCATGGACCAGGTAGAAGTTTAAAAAGAGAGTTTCAAGGAGAATATTTATGTAGTTAGAGACAAGAGTTCTATACACTGCTTAGGTAGAGATATACCCTTCAGGTTAGATTAGATGAAAACAGGTGCTCAGTATACAACTCTTTGGACCAAAGGAAACAGAAAATGTCAGGACTTCAGTTTGCTCTGTTAAGCTACCAGGGGCCAAAATGAAAGTTCTCGCGATGGAGTGGAGCCTGAGAATTCCTAGGAATACTCAAACTTAACTTTCAAGTCAGATTGTGCCCAAGGTAGTGGGTGTAATCCTCAGCCAAGTCTTTTTAAGCTGTGGGGGTTAGAGGGCATCTGTGCAGAGATCCTGCACTTAGCCAGCTGTCCTGAGAAGTGCTGTATTTGATCACTTTCCGCTCCTCTTCATGCGATGTGCTTCCTCTGGGTCTTGGCTGGCTCTGTGTCATCATGTGGGTTGCTTCCTTGCAGTGAGTTTCCCCGGACACCCCATTAACATAGCCTTGTGTTCTCTATGCCTCTGCCTCACTGATGGGATTTCTCTCTCCGCATTTGCCTTGCTTCCTTAGTTACCTTCTCCTGCAGATTGTTAGCTGCACAAGGAGGCATTTCTCTTTGTTTTCTGGGTGATAGTCCTTGTATCTGGAAACTTGCACATGGTATGCAGTACATAAACACTGCTGACTAAATGAGTCAAGAGAGTGAGATAGAGAGGTCACGGAGCGCAACATGATAACGGGTAGTATCTTAATAAATAACGAGCTATCTAATAATCATTGGCATCTTCAAGTTCAGAAGATGATGCTCCATTAGAGAAGCAGGATGATTTGTTATAAACACAGGACATAAATGAACAGGGTCAGAAGAGCTCTTGTTTTTATTTCAGCAGTTATGACTTGAGTGCTTTCAATGTGTGACAAGCACTGAGCTAAGTACCTAGTTTTGTCACAAGTTACTGCATGCCATTTTGCAAGTTTCTAAGCTTATTTAAATGCCAATTTCCTCATAATAGCACCTTTAAAAAAATGGGCTGTTCAGACTATGAATTGGGTTAATGCATTTAAAATGCTCATGACAGTGTCATGTATATGCTAAGTACTCAATATACCCATATTACTGGGAGAAAATTTAAATAGTTGATACTTGGAAGGATGAAGAATCTTTCTAATACCAATTAGGTGTTAGATACTTGTCATAATAGAGGGTAGTCACAATGACGTACATATTTTCAAATACTCATCACTTTCTCTACTTTTATTGCAATATATTTGTTGTATTTTTATCTGTTTTATACTTATTTTAAAGAGAATAAAAATAATAAAAAACATTAGAAATGATACACATATGGTAGGAATTCAACAATCATTGTTATGGTGCATGTTGCTGTCTTCAAAGTAGTTGTTCAGATTACCAGATATAAGCATGTAAACTTGGTCAAAAAATTGTTAACTGTTCCTTTCAATAAACCAATATAGATTAGTAGTAAAATTACCTTAGTTATATTATGTATATATATATTTTTTTTTTCTTTTGGAGAGATAAACATATGTATTTACCAAATTCCTTTTACTCTTTCTCTCTTGGACAATTTTACTGTATTATTGTATGCTAAAATAAAGTTGTTAATATATAGTATAATCTCAATTGTACAGCCATTTTTTACTAAAATATAACCTGTATGATGGAAATAGATCATAAACGTGAGCTTCATAACATTTCCCACAGGCATACAGATAGCAAAGATCCAGACTGGAATGCAGAGTAAGAGACGAGCCCCCAAAGCCATCCTCAGCACAGTGCTGAACTCTGTCACCCTCTCATATATCTTCTCTATTCTGATGTGTTTTATTGTCAACTGAATTTGTCTCTTTTAAAATTTTATATGAATACATTTAGAGCTTTTTATGGTTTTAACTTTTTTTACTAAATATTACGCTGTTGAAAATTATCCCGATTATTGTCTACTGCTATTGTGTATCCAGACAGTAGCTTGTTTCTTGTCTTCGTTGCTGAATAATATTTTGTTACCTAATACACATAATTCATTTATCAAGTCAAGAATTCTGATGCGTGCACGCAGTGGTAAAAGCCAGGTTTTAATTTGCATTTTCTCAATGACTAACGATGGACATGATACTGTTTTATATTTATGGAACAAATCTATAATCTTCTGAGTGAAATCTCTATTCAAATCCCTTGGACAGTTTTAAAAATTGATGGTCCAGTATATGTTTGCTCTACATAATAATTACATTCATTGTGCAGAACTGGTACGTGCACATATAGTATCTTAGTCATATTTAATTCTCTTCTCTCTCTCCAAACTCCCTTCTCCCTTCATCTCCAGGTTCCTTCTCTACAAATCCTGCCTCCTTATTTCCTATCATCTCTCTTGTATTTTGCTTTTTAAACTAATTTTGCCATTTATAAACAATGGATTTGTCTGGCTTTGGGTCATTGGTTTGGAAGTATCATATATCTTGGGTAGAAGTATTAGTTAAATAAATGTATTGACAATATCCTCTTTCATCCCATGCTTGAATTTCTACTCATTAGTTCATCTTGTGGTAAAAAGAGGGTTTTTGTCTTAAGGTAGTTCACTCATCAGCATTTTATGGTGACTCCTTTGTGGGCTCACTTCAGAAATCTTTGCCTACCTCAAGAGCATGATGATTTGGGTAGAATTTTCATTTGACAACATTTTACCACAGCCCTTTGAACTTGTTCTTCTAGTACCTTTCGGCTGGATTTGTTTTTGTGAACAATCCATTCTGTGCCTGTTAACTATTCCTCCTCAGGAAATATTTCTTTTATTTTTAGTTATGCTTTAAAATTTTCCTTTTTCTTTTATTTTTCATTGGTCTGAGTATAACGGGCCTGCTTATGGATTCCCTTCTATTTTTTTTCCTGTTTGGGGTTTAAAAAGCCTTGTGAAGTAGTAATTTGATGTCCTTAGGAAGGCTTGAAAATCTCTTCAAAAATTTCTGTGCCTTATCTCCTTCCTTAAATATGGATATGTTCCTGCTTGCCTGTGGTCTCCTCCATTCACATGTATGCTTTCTAAGCTATTGTAAGGGGTGGCGACTTTTAGGGCAACATTTTAAGATAGACAAGCCTCAAAACGTGTCTTGAGAAACATCCTGGAGGGGTTGTAAAGAGTTAACTTTGCAGTTCTGATTTTGTCCTGAAATTCTTCTCCTTGCCTGAGTTGTTAAAGTATATATCACTGTGGCCAGGGCCTGACCTGGTCACATGGTGCAAGGTAAACAACTGTGGCCAGGCCTAAACATTCCAATCTATTACCATGGAAACCAAAAATGTATATAAGGTGAGAACAAAGGCAGTTAAGGGCCACATTCTCTGATCGGGAATGGGGGGCAATGACCAGTCCAATTGATTCTAAATTAAAATTAATTAAAACTCCATTTGTTCTGAATGAGTTCTTTGATCTCCTGCAGAGTTTGACCTGATTTTTGATTTTTGCCGTAACACTATCTCTACCTATCTCTGTCATATCATCTTCCTCTATCTCTGTATCTAAATTAATCATAAAAGTCCTGTGCTTTGGTTGGCTATTTCAGGACCTTTGTGGAAGGCACACCCTCAAGTGACCCTCTTGTAAGTTCCACCATTGTATAACCTTGTTCTAGATTTTGGTAGAACTTCTAACTTATAAAAATGTAAATATTGCAGACAAGATGTGATTTTGCTCCTCCGATTAGGCTGACACCATTTTAGCAGAAATGACTAAGAGATTCTCCACTGGTTTTGAAAAAGTAAGTAACCATGGTAAAAGAGACACATAACTAGGGACAATGGTGATGCCTATGCGATGACATGCTCCTGGAGTGACAGACAGTAAGCCAGCAAAGAACTAAGCCAGTGATGGTGAACCTTGTAGAGTTGTTGATGATACAAACAGCCTGCTGTGCCACGTGTGCCATAGATTTGCTGCCACTGACCTAAGCCAGCATCTCTTCAAGGGTACAAATTCTGTCAGCATTCCTGACACAGCTACTCAAACTCTTCAATGAAATCAACAGGGAAGCAGTACTCCCAGAGTCATATCTGGACACAACCATTACCATAACTGCAAAACAAGAAAAGGGATTTCAGACTTGAGTCCACGCCATGCTGCCACTGCCTCTGTGATCTGGAGCCCTGCACTGGTAAGTCACAAGGCAGCCAGCCTCACCCCCCTCATGGGAAAACTTTAACTCTCAATATTTCTCTTGTTCCCTTACCTGTTCCCCATCAGTTCCCCTCAGCCACAAAAGCTATCCCTACCCTCATTTGCTCTGGCAGTTCACCTGCTCGGGCCATTCTGACATGGGCAACTCCTGCTGTTCAGGCTTCTGGCCTGGGCGCCCTCATGGCCACTCAGAGCTCAGCCTGTTCTGGCCCAGGGACATCTCCTTACCCCACCCCACCCCCGCCAGAAAAAAGAGCTTAAAGGCCCATGCTTTCCTCAGCTCAGGGCTACCTTGGTCTGCTAGGTAGTCTGATACTCTGTCCCTCCACCAATAAAGACTTCTCTCGTGTCAGAAGGTCTGGTCTGGTTCCGTGTGGGGTCTCGGTTTCTATCACATACCGTGGAGCTGACCTCGGGTGGCAAGGATCGCAGCCCCACCACAGGCGCTGAGGTCCTGCCACCACCCTCAGCGCTGGCCCTCTGAGCTCCCCAGCATGTGACTCTGAAGAGGAGCAGAGGCTGCGGGTCGGTGGGAATGGCCAGATCAGCGATGGACTGGAGGACTGAGGCTGGATAGAAAGCAGCATCTGGCTGAAGCCTCATGAAGCCAAGAGCTAAAGAAAGAAGGTTTTCTGGGTGTCTTGGTTCTCCATTATTGACACACTGGCCCTTAACGTGGCTGCCTTCAGATCTTTGGACATTTCTATTTAAATTGCTCTTACAGGGACTTCCAGGAAGATGGCGACCAGGTAAGCAGCAGAGAAAATCCTCCCAGAGGATCACCATCCAGACACTGGGTTATAGCAACATGAGAAAGACAAGAAGAAAAGTGGGTCTCCTAGTACCAGGAAGGATTTGAAATGAGAATTGAAGCCGTCAGAAAGAGTAAACAAGATCCTTCCCTGAGGAACAGCTCAGGCAGCAGCAATGTTGCAGCTAGAGGAAGAGGAGGAGAAAGAGGAAGTCACCACTCCATGCACACCCTCGCCTCCTCCCTCATTACTACGCTCACAGCTTCAGCTTTGGAAGCCCATGCTCATAGGAGCCTCCCAACCCAGCCTGAGAAGAGTGAAATTCTGAGAGCTGTGCCAAAACCGGAGCAGAGAAAGCACAACCTGGAAAGGAAACAGCAGCAGCTGGGAGGTGCTGTCGCACCCAGCTTGGTGATGAAAAGGCACAACAGCCACTAAAGCAGCATGCCCACTCCTCAGTGACCTGCTCCAATCAGTGTCTTGAGGCAAGGCGGAGACAGCTCAACCAGTACACAGCCTGCCACACGCAGCTCCTCGCCTGCCCCAAGGCTGTGGTCAGCTACCTCTCCCCTGTGAGAGCAACTACCAGCAGAGAGCAGCAGAAAGCTATAGCAACAAGGCTTGGGCTGTAGCAATTCTTCAGGATCCGGCCAACGAACAAATGGGAACTGGAGCACACCAGCAAGAGTGAGGTGCAGATGGAAGGGGGGACAGGTGGCCCCATTCCCTGCTCACTCCAACACCTAGCAGGAAGCACAAGCTGAGTTACTGGGCTCCAGGTCCCATCCTGAACTCTCTCTCTGAGCACCTTGAGACTAGATGCCCCTAACACCCAGCATGTGTTCCAGACAGCAACAGGCTGAGACCACAGGCTTCAGGAGCCACTCTTAAACTAATACTATGAGCACCAAGAGGGACTTCATACCGTTTGCAAATATGAACCTTGTATGAACCCACAGAGACAAGATATACATAAAGCAGCACTCCTAGAGATGGAGAGATGACAATATACTCTACATAGAAGACCAGAGAAACTCCTCCACTTGTCTCCTAAATCTAACAACTAAACTTAGTACACACCCTGGACCACCTCAAGGAGTATGGGTGGGGGAGACTTCATGACACTTGTGCTCAGCATCTTAAGTGCGCCTAATGACTAGCTGTGTAAGGGGCAGGGAGCGGCGGCACTGGAGATGGAGAGGTGGGAGAAGGTGAAGACCTGGAAGTAGGGTGCAGACCCAGACCTCTAGCTTGTTAGCAATAGCCTCCAAAGAGTCATAGGAGGTCTGCAGGGAGACACTGGTGGCCCATGGGGGGACCCCAGGGGCCTTGACAGGGAGCTCAGGAGCCTGTGGGGATATGGGGGCTCCCTGCACACTACATGAAAACCCTGGGGACCTGGACCAGGCCCCCAGGTGCATGGCAATGGGGCAGAGCCTGGCAGCCTGTGGGGGTAACCCCATGGTCTCAACCTGGCCCCGGGTGTGCTGCATCAGGGCGGAGCCTGGCAGTTCAGGGAAAGGGGGCTGACTCCTTGGACTCGACTGAGCCCCTGGACATGTGGCGATTGAGCAGAGCCTCCTGGTACACAGGGGCAACCCTGTGGAGGGGACCCATCCTCCCAACTCGACCAGGCCCCCAGGCATGCGGCAACAGGGCAGAGCCTGGTGGTACACAGGGCAACCCCACAGACTTGACAGGGCCCCTGAGGGCCTTGAGGGCTTGTCTGTGGGGTGCGGATCATACAGTGCCTGGATCCCTGCCTATGTACCGTCTTTGAGGTTGGGTGCTTTTCCACCTAGTGTCATAGTAATTTTTGTACACCCATGTATATTGCAGCATAATTTTAAGCAGCCATGTGTCTTTCCAACATGAGAGCCCGAGGGAGTTAAAAAAACCAAAGAGTAGGGTTATTATCAAAGGGAAGATGACTCCTAGGATGGGGGAACAACAGAGAAGAGGGTGGTAAAAACTGTTTGATCAATTTTATGTGCCTTTATTTGTATAACTGAGTAATCAATTTCAGGATAACATTGTGTAACACAGCAACCATTGTTAATTCCCTACTATCTTCTCTGTAATCTGGTATTTCTGTTATTGTTTTTGTGTTATTCTAGTTTATGCCTGTTTGGTTGTTGGTATGTTTCCATTCTTTTGTCTTTAAAATAAAAATAAAATAAAATATATAAAAGCATCACTCTCCAAAGTAATCTTCTCACCTTCAGTTTTTTCTCTCTTCAACATGGTGGTCAACAGCATCACCATCTACCAACATGGTGATTGCTCAGTCCCAAAATCCACCTCTCTCTTACCACCTCAGTCTAATTTAGCAGTAAGTCTTGTTACCCCAAACATCCCTGTATCTGTTCAATTGTCTTTATTGTCTCTACCACAGGTAGCCTCCAAAATGACTTTTCTACTCTATTTTACCCTTCTTCAAATAATTCTCTATGTAACACCACGACTTCTTTTCAAAATGTAAACCAGATTATGTTCCCTATGTTCTTACAACACTTTAATGGTTCCTGTACCATGGCCTATAAGCCTGGCATTTTTGCATTCCTCTTTGCCTATCAACTACCACTTCATTACTGCTGGTCACTCTCTTGGTCATTAAAGATGTCAAGCTTTGGTCTGCCTTTGCACTTACCGTCCTCTGCCTGGAATGGTCTTTTCCTTGTTCTGCAAGTGGTTTAATTTTAAATCCTAGCTGAAATATCGTCTTTCTTGACTGTCCTGTCTGAAGGAGTAGCCCCAAACCACGCTTCTCACTTCCTGTCACCTCTAACCTCAGAGCAATCAGCATAACTACAGTTTCCATGAGTTTTTTGTGTGTACTTATTTACTGCCTACCCTGGAAGTCCCATGAGGGACTCGCACCATGAATGTCTTAGTCTTTGCTGTGGTCTATGTCTTCAGCACAGGTGGCTTTCAATACAAGCTCAGCAAAATGAACATTGAAGAAATCAATCAACTTATAGGGTGCTCTGCTGAGACACATAGCTGGTTTCTACTTGGAAAAATTGAGGGCTGTAATGTGTCCCAGTTAGTAAATACTATTGAAGAGCCATTAGACCATTTAAAGGAAACTGGAATTCTACTGCTGCTCAAGCCATTCCACATTTCTGATGCATTTTCTATAAGAGATAAATATAATTTACTTAAAAGATCTTACTATTTGCAAAGGTGATAATATATTGATGTTATTACCAAAATATACTATTTTTCATGTTTTCTTCTTTATGTATTAATGTAATAAAAGCTGTTTAAATCTATAAAATATCACTTGAAATCCTTTCCCTTCTATTATATCCAGATCTTCTTGCTTATAAAACACTTGAATCAAAGAAGAATGTGAGCTAAACCTAAAACAAGGATGAAGCTTAAAGATTTCTTGCTGCCAAGAGAAAAGGAACTGAAACTCTTAAAAACATTGCAATGGGAGTAACAAGCTGACAGAAAAGTAACTAAAGCTTAGTAGCCTGGGTAGGGTGAGAAGACCCTTAATGATGAGGGAGATGTTCATGTCCACACTGACACAGAGATAGCTACAGGATTCTTTTAAACCTAAATGCAGAGGATTAGGAAAAAAAGACAGAGAAAGATTTTTGTTTTCACTCGAAACTAAAACTTAACATTGAAAAGGTCATCAAAGTAGGATCAAGATTCTTTTCTTGTCTTTCATTTTTAGACATTGACACAGTCTAGGAGTTCCAAGTTTTTCTTTTCCTTTTAGCAGGATTCCATATCAAATGTGGGACCCAGAACGGAGCAGACTTGCTCTGACGGACTGGGTGTGATGCAGGCCCAGGAGCCCACACCTGAGCATGACACATAACCTGAGAACCACTGCATCAGGTAAATTATCCTTTGCTAATGTGATTTAAGTCTAATGTGATCCTGGCTAAAGTGATTTAAATCTAATTGTGTGCCTAGAAAATTCTCTTTACATGAGCACAACACAATACTGTTATCTAAAGGCCATAAAGCTAAATTATAGGTTTAGGTTTATTAGAAGTTTCCATAAATAACCTTAAACCCTAATTAAAAAAAAAAAACCCACATAATATATCTGGCATCTCTAAATATTTTATGAAGTTTCCAAACAGGTGTTATGTACAAATCCAACAACTTTGCATTCCTGCACATTACTTAGGAATAATCACAAATCCATCATATTTCATACCTCTTAAGTCAAAGGCAGTCAGTACTCACCAGCTCCAAGGAGGTTCACAAGAAACTCCACCTCTGCTAAGGAAGCCACGTCTGCTAGCGTACTGTTACCAGACTGGCAAGAATGCAAAGCTTCATTCCAGGTCTTTTCTCCTCCCTGAAGTCTGTAGCAATTACAATCGATCGTAGGGATTCCAGCAAGGCTCACAGTGGGTAGCATGATATTTCCAAGCATCTTCTTCTTTTTAAATCAATAAAAATGTACTTTCCATAAGTACTTAATACTCTGTAAAGAAATTGCTATCAATAAGATTATTCTTAAATGTGAGAAATAAGAACCAAAGAAGTGACACATAATTCATAGAATTAGAGAGCTTTTAAATGTAGAAGGGTGAAATCACTGATCTAGATCTAGATATAAGTTCTACTGAATCTTAGTGCCTCATATTAAAAAAAAACAGAAAAGGACCTACCCTAAAAGGAATAGCATTAAGTAAAATAAAATACATAGCACTTAACATAACCAGGGAAATGAAAGACCTCTACAATGAAAAATATAGTACTTTGTAAAAGGAGGCTGAAAAGGATATCAAAAAATGGAAAAATATCCCCTGTTGCCCTACTAGATAGAACCAATACAGTCAAAACAGCCATAATTGCAAAACGGTTATACAGATTTAATGCAACCCCAATAAAACTACCAGTAGCAATACTTACAGAACTAGAGAAAGAAAGCAATCCTAAAATTCATATGGAGCCAGAAGAGACTGACATTACCAAAACCAATTCTGAGCAATAAGGCAAAGCCAAGGTTTACCATGAGCCCAGACATCAAGTCATACTACAAAGCTACAGTGATGAAAACAGCACAACATAGCCAAAAACTAAAACGAAAAACAAACCTACAGACTTGTAGATCAACAAAACAGAACAGAGGACAAAGAAACAACTCTAGCTATGTTATCTTTGAGAAAGAGGCAGAATCCTTTCACTGTAGGAAAGAGAGCCTCTTTAACAAATGGTGGTGAGAAAACTGACTATCCACATGCCAAAGATTGAACCTAGACCCATATCTCTCACCATGCACAAACGAACATCAAAATGGATCAAAGATCTAAACTTTAGAATAGAAACAGTTTCTCTGCTTGAAAACAAAATAGGTAAAATATTTTAAGACACTGGCGTAGTTAAAAGCTTTCAGAACAGAACCCCAGTGGCACAAGAAATAGTAATAAAAATCAGAAAATGGGATTTCACATATTAAAAAGCTTTTACATTGCAAAGGAAACCAAGGCACAGCCCACAGAATGGGGAGAAGATTTCGCCAGCTATTCCTGAAACAAAGGACTAGTATGTAGAATATATAAGTAACTCAAAAAAGTAGAATCCAGATTTAAAGACACAATCAAAAATGGGCATCTAGAAGGTTCCGGGGAAGATGGCGACCAGGTGAGCAGCAAGGGAGCGAACCTCCTTAATAAACACCACCAGCTCGAGACAGACTTGGCGAGCGTGAATGCCGGGACCTCGGCTGGGAAGTTTAGACTGGGCGTATTTCTCTGAGATGCCGGGGGAGATGTGGTAGGGCGGACCAGCCTGCCGGGGCGAGACGTGGGAAAG
>PVLD010020684.1:0-33314 GCA_004027595.1 Dinomys branickii | reverse complement strand
CTTTCCTATCCTTATTCCTTTTATTTCTCTCTCTTGTCTGATTGCTCTGGCTAGTGCTTCCAGAACTATGTTGAATAGGAGTGGTGACAATGGACATCCTTGTCTTGTTCCTGACTTTAAAGTGAAAGTTTTCAGTTTATGTCCATTTAGTATGATGTTGGCTGTTGGTTTGTTGTAGATGGCTTTCATCAGATTGAGGTAGAGGCCATCTATTCCTATTTTTTCTAAGGTTTTTAACATGAATGTATGTTGGACTTTATCAAAAACCTTCTCTGCATCCATTGAGATGATCATGTGGTTTTTGTCTTTGACTGTATTAATATGATGTATTACATTAATTGATTTGCGAATATTGAACCATCCCTGCATTCCTGGAATGAATCCTACCTGGTCGTGGTGTATAATTTTCCTTATGATTCGCTGTAATCTATTTGCCAGTATTTTGTTGAGTATCTTTGCATCTATGTTAATTAGTGAGATTGGCCTGTAGCTCTCTTTCTTGGTTGGGTCTCTCTCTGGTTTTGGTATCAGCATAATACTTGCCTCCAGAAATGTGTTGGGGAGAGTTGCTTCCTTTTCGATTTCATTGAAGAGTTTGAGGAGTGTTGGCATTAGATCTTCTCTAAATGTTTTATAGAATTAGAGCAGAGTGTCTTAGTTACTTTCTCATCACTGAAACACAATACCTGACACCCACACCTTTTAGGACAAAAGGTTCATTTTTATCTCACTTTGTAGAAGTTTCAGTATTTACTTGTTTGGCTCCAAGGCAGGGTGGCATTGCAGAGGAGAAACAGCTCATGACTGGGCTGCAGGAAGCAGAGAGTGATCAGCAGAGGAGGCGGAAGACAGACCCTTCTTGAGGATACACCCCCAGTGACCACTTCCTCCTGCCAGGCTTCTCTTCCCAACATCATATTTATTTATTTTTTTTATTTAAAGACAAAAGAATGGAGACATATAAATCAGAATAACACATAAACAATACAGGAAATACAAAATTATATAGAATATAGTGGGGAACTAGCACTGGATGTTGTACTACATAATGTTATCTTCACATTAGTTAACATATAAACATTAAAGGAAATACCAAATTATAGAGAAGATAGTAGAGAGTTAGCACTGGATGCTGTATTACATAAAGTTATCTTCACATCTGTTAACACCAAAACAATAGAGGAAATACAAAATTATAGAGAACATAGTAGGGAATTAGCTCTGGATGCTGTCTTACATAATGTTACCTTCACATTTGCTACTCAGTTATACAGATGATGGCTAGTTTGATTAATCAATTTTCTCCACCCTCATCTCTGTTGTTCTACCATCCAATCAGTCATCCTCCCTTTGATAATAACTGTACTTTTGGGTTTATTATACCCTTGGACTCTCACCTTGGGAAGAGACATGGCTGCTTCAGATTATGCTATAACATATATGGGTGTATACAAAGTGCTATGGTAGGATGTGGAAAAGCACCTATGCTCACAGTGGACTGCCTGGCTCCACCCTGTCTCTGCGATGTCGGGGACTTGGTTGAGTCCACTGGGCACCCACAGTGGATGGCTCAGCTCTGCCCCGTCACCCCGCTGCAGGGGGCGGCCGGGTCTAGTCCACAGGCAACCCACAGCAGACCGCCCAGCTCTGCCCCATTACTGTGCTGTAGGGGGGAGGGTCAAGTCCACGGGTTGCTCACACCAGACTGCCCAGCTCCGCCCCGGTGCTGCGCTGTGGGGGGGTTGGTGGTGGGTCAAGTCCCCGGGGCGCCCACTGCATATTGCCCGGCTCCGCCCCATCGCCGAGCTACAGGGGGGCAGGTCCAGTCTGCGGGGCGCCCTCAGTGGATTGCCCGGTTCTGCCCCACAGCCGCACTACAGGGGGCACTGAGTGGAGTCCACAAGGTGCCCACAGCGTATTGCCCAGCTCTGCTGCATCGCTGCGCTACGGGGGTGGTGAATCCAGTTCCAGGGCACCCTCAGCGGACCGCCCAGCTCCACGTGGGAGTCTGCAGGGCACCCACAGTGAATCGCCTGGCTCCTCCCCACTGCCATGCTGCGGGAGGGGGTTGGGCCAGGCAGAGTCCACAAGGTGCCCACAGCATACTGCCTGGCTCCACCTCACCATGCTATGGGGGGGTGGGTCCAGTTCTCAGGGCTCCCTCAGCCGTCCGCCCAGTTTCGCATGGGAGTCTGAGGGGTGCCCACAGCATACCGCCCTGCTCCACCCCATTGCCTTGATGCGGAAGGCCCTGTCTAGGTCTTCAGGGTTCTCACATAGCCTGGAGGGAGCCCTCTCTCCCCTCAGGCTACTGAGCTCCCCTTCAATGCCCCCGGGTTCCCTTATAGGCCACTAGTGTCTCCCTGTAGGTCGCCTATGACTCTTTGGAGGCTGACCCCCCCCCCCCAGTAAGAGAACTGGGTCTGTACCCTAATTCCAGGTCTTCACCTCCTCCCACCTTCTGATCTCCAGTATTGTTGTTCCCCTCCCCTCGCAGCTGGGCACTGAACAAACTTACGATGCTTGGCACAAGGGCTTGAAATCTCCCCCACCCGTGCTCACTGGGGTAGTCCAGAGTATGAACTGAGTTTAGTGATTAGTTCTAGAATAGAGTTGGAGGATTTTCTCGGGTTTGCTGTGTAGAGTATGTTCTTGTTTTTCAGACTCTCAGACTGCTACTTTTCATCTAATTTGTTGCTATGGGTCCATGCAAGGTTCACATGTGCAAGCAGTAAGGAGACTCTCTTGGTGCTCATATTAGTAGTTTGGGGTGAGTCCTGAAGCCCATGGATTTGTCCTATTGCTGTCAGGAACAGGTGGTGATTATGCAGGCCGCCGAGTCTCAAGGTGCTCACAGAGGGAGTTCAGGGTGGGAGCTGAAGCCCTGTAACTCAGCTCATGCTTCCTACCCGATGCTGGAGTGAGAAGGGCGTGGGGCCACGTGATCCACCTCCATCCGCAACTCCCTCCTGTTGCTGTGCTCCAGCCCCCGTCTGTTCCCTGGCCAGATCCCTGAGAGCCGCCGCAGCTCCGGGGTCACTGCCGACGCTCCCTGCTGCTCTCCGTCAGTAGCCACTTACACAGTGGAGAGGCAGGAGGCCACAGCCTTGGGGCAGGCACAGAGCTGGGTGTGGTGGGCTCTGTACTGGTTGCTTTGACTCTACCTTGCCTCCAGGCGCTGATTGGGAAGGTTGCTGTAGAGTGGGGTTTCTGTTTCAGTGGCTGTTGTAACTTCTCATCCTCACACTGGGTTCAACAATTGCTCCCAACTGCCATTGCCTCTTTTCCTGGCTGTGCCCTCTCCTCTCCAGACCTGGGCCTGCTCTCAGAACTCCGTTTTCCCCTGGCCAGGTCGGGAGGCGTCCATGAACGTGAGTCTCTGAAACTGAAGCTACGAGTGCTGGAATGAGGGTGTAGGCCAAGGGTGTCTTTGGAGTGGTGGTTTCCTCTTTCTCTGTCTCCTCTCCCTCTGACTGCACCATTGCAGCCCTCTGATCCTTTCCTCCAGGAGAGGTTTTGCTTGGTCTTTCTGAGGGCTTCAGTTCCCATTTCAGAGCCTTCCTGGGTTCAGGGTACACAGCTCTCTCCTTTCTGTCTCCATATTGCTATATTCCATTGTCTGGGTGGCAATCCTCTGGGAGGTTCCCTCTCTGCTGCCTACCTGGTCACCATCTTAAAAACCCCTCCCTAATATCACATTTAGATATGAACTCATCAGTGGAACTACCTCACTAATATGTACCACACATCTACAATCCAACCTCCTCTCAGAAGCCCCACCTATGATCACATAAGGCTTTGAGGAGTCTTCTACATATAAACCATAACACAAGGGTACAATGTTGTGACAATGTCTGCTGTTTACATTTAATTGTTTGATTTTTGAATCCACTCAAAAGTGTTGGTCACCCTCTAATCAAATATTTTAGAATCAGAGTTCATTATTGTTATGGGTTGAATTGTGTACCCCATCCTAGGAATAGATACATTGGAGTCCTCATTCTCAGTACCTGACAATGTGATCTTATTGGCAAAAAAAAATCACTACAGGGATCAGGCTAAAATGAAGCCATTATAATAGGTCATAACCCAATATATCTGGTGTCCTTCTGCAAAGAAAATCATAGAGATAAAGAATAAGGAAAAGACAGTGTTAAGATACAGCAGGAGGATGGTCATCTACAAGCCACGCAGACAGCCTGGAAATGATCCCTCTGTAACAGCGCCCAGAGTGAATGTGAACATAGTCTACTGACACTTGACAGTGGCATTCCGATGTGCCAAATGGTGCAATGGTAAGTTTCTATCATTTATGCGGCATAGTTTGTGGAATTCTGCTACAGCAACTGGAGTAAATGAATACAGTGCAGAGCAGAAGGTGTGGCTCCACTGTGGGACATAGCAGAGTTGCATAATGGGAATTTTCTCCTTTGAGTGGTGTCCCCTATCCGTGTGACTACATGCCCAGCTGAAATTAACTAAGGATTTTAAATATCACATCATTAAAAGTGAGCGGCCTGGGCCCTCTGACATCATTCTAAATCTGAGTGGTGAAAATAAATACACCGTCTTTGAGCAAAAGATCCTAAAGCTACATGCAACTTTGTGTACACTGAAAGGTCTCTCGGAGGCAAGCCCACAGTTTTCAGATTAGCTTTTAATTGTTGGTTCTGCAACACGTCCAGTCACCTATAAACAGACTCACAAACTTCTTTCCTTGCTCAGCAGCTCTGTGGCTCTAAGTTACACTTCTCTGTGTCTTTGTATCTCCATTCTAGGTGCAGCGATTTTTCCCTACCCAGGGCTCTTTCCTGGGATCTGTGAAGCTAAATTGGCAGTGCAGTTTGAAAAGACAGCGCTCTATGGAAGAAGTTGAAGCTCATTTATGGGCTTCAGAACCCTGGAACTTTGTAAGTCAAGTGTCATTATGTTTCTGGAATTCTACTGTAAACATTTTTTTTGTTGTTGTTTTTTTGGTCAAAAGAAGGAAAGTCCTTAGAAATCCAAAATGTAGGAGTTTTACTTGAGCAGAAGGCTTGGCAGGCAGTGGTATCTAAGAACAAAGCAGCCAGCATCCTCCCTCTGGAGACAAAACACATTATTTCTATGACATGCTTAGTCTCCATCTGCTCGGAGAAAAGGAATGAATCTCCCATATGCCTCCCCATCAGGGCAGGCCTGCCGACCAGAGTGCGGGGTGCACAAAGCTGAATGCAGCTTTAAGTCACTTTAGGCTGCTCTTGTGGAAATAGCATATGTGTCCTAAACAAGTGAAAACAAATGAATACCTGCATTATCCTGCACAATGTTTGTGTTACTAAAAGCCACTGCAGCTAATCACCGATCAGGTCCTAATGATTTTGATAAATCTGTTTTTCATTTTTTAGAAGAATTTTCAACCAATAGCCATCAAACTCATTGTTGAAATTATATATTCATGAAAAACATTTAAATACTCCTAATTATGTTATATGATCATATTTTCCACATAAAGATAGGCATTTATTTCCTCCAGCAGTACCCAGAGCCAGCGCAATATGTAATTTGCAAGGCTATTTGGCAACTAAGAATGATTAAGACCCTGCTGTTTGCAGTTAATATGGTGCATAACTTGAGTCTGAGTCCAGAAAAAGGAAGTTAGGCTGATCCTGAACCATTCCTTTGTTTGCCAATGAAAAAGTTTAATGTGGCATTGAATCTAGATTGGTTGAATATTGCTACAGAAATAACAAAAAGTGAAAAAGAAAAACAACTATTTCATTTAATACTTACCAATTTTCTTCTTAATTCTAGCAGTGGATTGCAAAGTTATCATTATAAGGGAAAGAATTAGGGTTCAGGACCTGGTACTGAGAGAGGAGCAGGTTCTTCCCACATTCACCACAGGGTTACTGGTCACACTACAGCCGTGGACATCGTCCTTCACCAAAACCAATATGGCACCAGTGCTTGTCTTGGCAGCAAAGGAAATAAGATGTGCTGGCCATCAGACAATGATGAATGCATTCAAGAACATGCTCCCGAAACACATGGAAATAGGGGCAAATAAAAAATTAAAGAAGCATTTAAAAATATATGTACAATTAACAAATAAATGTACTGTTTGATGTTCCATAGTTCTTCAGGTTGAATCTCCAGACAGGAAAGAGAATAAGTTCAGATAATGGGTGCTGTGTTTTCCTTATGGCTTGGTCTAGAAATCAGTGCTTGCTTTCCTTAACAACTTCCAAGCATACCTTGGAAAGGTCACAAAACCAGACATAGAGGACAGGGCCAGGCAGCAGTCAGATGGTTCTTGCATAACTTTGTAGGCAAGGGGATAACTGACACTGCAATTAGTGAAATCATGGTCCTGTGGACAATAGTGTGGTGTGGTCCCTTAGAAGGCCACAGTTTCCTGTCAAACTCTGGAAAATATTAACCCACCAGGATAAAAGTGGTTGGAGAAGCTCAGATAAAACCACAGATACCATTCATGTCCCGTATTCCGAACACGAGAGACAGTGAATTCAAAATCAATTCATGATTTTACTTATCAGTTAGAAATTGATCTCTAATGTTACAGAATAATGTAGAAAAAGAAACAAAAATTATGTGCCAGAGATGAGGGGGACAGAGACAGAGACAGAGAGGCTCTGGACAGGATAGGCATTGCATTGTTACGACAACTGTGATAGAATGGATTCAGTCTCATAGACTTAAGGTGTAATATGCTACACATAACTTAATCAAAATATACCAAGATGTGGCTTCTTCATTTACAAAGTATTTGACCTAGAGGTGGACAAGATATCTACCCAGAGGACTCCTAGGAATGTCCGTGGAGTAACCCTGGAGCTATCACAGAAGTCCCCTTGGGAGGTGCCTATTTCAAGTGAGCTCATTGTTTAACGGTTAAACCTTCAATTGCACCTGAACTCTAATCTCCACTATGGTTGGGTGCTCAACCAGACAGGGCCCTAAAGTCAGTAGGCCACATCATTAGGTTCAACTTAATTCAAATTTAAATTTCAGATATTTCAGAGGACCAAGAGGTAACCCTAACCTTAACCCAAACCTGAACCCTATCCCTAACTGTTTCTCTCTCAGACAATGGCTGTTAGGCCCCAGGACACTTTTTCTTAAAAGTAGTGTGGGTGGCGCTATTAGCAAGCAGTTAATCCTGACCACATTCATCGTCATTGGAGCCAGCACTATCCATCCTGAGGATCTGTCCAAGCGGAGGCAGGTGACTCCTGCTGCGGGGAATCCCTTGGTGGGATTCCCAACTTTGTTGGAACTAAAGATCTGTGGACTCTGGGTCCTTCAGGACTCCACGACTCTATGAATCTATGTTCTTTTCTTTTTTGGGGAGAAGGGACAGGGGATCAAACTTAGGACCTCACACTTGCCAAGCAGGTGCTGTGCCACTGAGCTGTTGTTCCAGCCCCCAAATCTATGTTCTTAATCAAAAACATTTCCTACCCTTTTCTGGCCAAATCTCCCTCAGTTTTGGTAACAGGTGAACAATTCCAGAATACAGACCTGGATTATTGCCTTGGCTTGGTTATCAAGAAATGGGTATGCTGAGAAATTAGAGTTAAAACAAGATTCCGAAAGTAGCAGGAAGAACTGTGGTTTGGGCTGCAGAGTCCATTCAGGTAAGACGCATGTGGTTCCTCAGCAGTAACACCACAGTGAAGGTTTCTATGGGCCCAAGGAACTTTTAAACTCTTCACCTATTGAGCATGCTGTGCAAATGAGGATGTTGAAAAGGATCGTAGTGCTCACTCTGCCCAGATACGTGTGTGACAGTAGAGAGGTTTATAGAAAAATCGAGAAACAGGCCACACATGGAAGTAATTTAGATCACCATGCAGAAGCACTGACATCAATGTCCTCAGCTCCTTTTGCGACATCAACAACTGTAGAAAAGCTTAGAAGTGCTTTAGTTTATTGGATCCAGTTTTGACAGGTGATTACTCTGGGACTCTTTATATTCATGGAGATGGGGATCCTAAGCTTCTGGCACTATCTCATATTCTGCCCTCTCTCCAACATTTCAATCCATCATAATTGTTATATCTGGGCCTGGACTCTATTACTTTAGGCTCTCCAACTTGGAAAGGATATTTTACCTCTTTGACTAAACAATCTTATAATCTCCTTTTTATTGGCTTCTAGGTATGAATATGTGACATATCTCTTTGTTAGTTTTTGAAAATGCGTTTTTAAAAATTATTAGTCCATGTTTGGAGTATACAATGATTGCATTCAGGGTGAAGAGCTGGTACACGTACATAACACACTCTGTTTTTCACTGGTTACCCCCCTTTTTTAAAACATCTAGCTTCTTTTTTTAAAATTTTTTATTTTGAAAGTAAAAGACCAAAAACACCAACAAGCAGACACACACCAGCACAAGAACAGTACAAAACTGAACTACAGATAAGGTGGCAGGGGATCAACAATGGTTGTTGTAATACACATTGATAACTTCAAAGTGTATGCTCAGGACAATACAAATAGACATACAAGATTTATCAATTAATCATCAATTGTTCCTTACATATAAATGACATGAGACCATAGTGCAACCATGTCAGACACTCTGCACATATATACATGCCTACACAGCTATGCCCCTCTTCCTTTTCTCCTTCCCTTCATCCCAATTGCTCTCTAATTTGAGCAGTCTCCCTTCATACCTCCGAATTTATATTCCCACCTCCAGGTTCCTACACTAATGATACAATACGCTGTTTGCACACGCACATCTGATTTACCTCACTTATGAGTATTGTCTCTAACTGTGATCATTTGCCTATAAAAGCCTCCAGCTTGACCTTCTTTATAGCTGAATAATATTCGATTGTGTAAAAATGCCACAGATTTTTAATCCAGTCCTCTGTGGATGGACATTTGCTTTGCTTCCACAATTTAGCTATTACAAATTGTGCTGCTGTAAACATGGGTGTACATATATCACAGTGTTATGACGTTTTCAGATCTTCTGGGAAAATATCCAGAAGGGGAACACCTGGGTTGGCTGGGACCTCTAGACCCAATTTTCTGAGGAATCTCCAAACCGATCTTCACAGTGGTTTCACCTGTCTGCATTCCCACCAGCAGTGCGGGAGAGTTCCTATTTCTCCACAGCCTCGCCAGCATTTGATATTGGATGATTTCTTGATGCTGGCCAAACTTACTGGGGTGAGGTGAAATTTCAATGTTGTTTTCATTTGCATTTCTCGAATGACTAAGGATGTAGAACACTTTCTCATATATTTATTTGCCCTTTGTATTTCTTTATCTGAGAAGTGTGTATGCATCTCAGATGCCCATTTCTGGATTGGGTCTTTGAATTTGGACAGGTTTATGTTTTTTACTTCTTTGTATGTTCTAGATAGAAGGCCTTTGTCCATGGAACAGCCAGTTAGGATTTTTTCCCAATCTGTGGGTTTTCTTTTTATTCTGCTGGTGATTTCTTTAGATGTGCAAAAACTTTTCAGTAAAATGAGGTCCCAGTTATCGATTCTTTGAAGTGTTTCCCTTGCAGTTTCATTTTTGTTCATGAACTTTCTGCCTACTCCTATGTCTTCAAGATTTTTAACTACTTTCTCTTCCAATAGGTTTAGTGTTTCTGTTTTAAAATTGAGATCTGTGATCCATTTTGACTTGAGTTTGGTGCATGGTGATAGACTTGGGTCTATTTTCAGTCTTTGGCAAGTGGCAAGCCAATTTGTCCAGCACCATTTATTGAAGAGGCTATCTTTCTTCCAGTGAGCTTGTTTGGCCCCTTTGTCAAATATTAGGTGGCTGAGTGTTTTTGTGGTTGTGGCTTTATCTTCAGGTCTGTTCCATTGATCCTCAGATCTATTTTTGAGCCAGTACCAGGTTGATTTTATTACAGTAGCTTTGTAGTATAATTTCAGGTTAAGGATAGTGATTCCACCTGACTTATCCTTGTGGCCCAGAATTGCTTTTGCTATTCTGGGTCTCATCTGGTTCCAGATGAACTTAAGGCATGTTTTCTCTAGATGTGTAGGGTATGCTGATGGTAGTTTAATGGAAATTGCATTGAATCTGTACAACAATTTTGGCAGTATGGCAATTTTCACAATGTTGTTTCTAACCAAGAGCATGGAATGTTTTTCCATTTATTGAAATTCTCCTCAATCTCTTTTTTCAGAGTACTGTAGTTTTCATTGAATAGATCTTTTACCTCTTTTGTTAGATTGATTCTTAAATATTTCAGTTTCTTGAATGCTATTGTAAAAAGTATGGTTTCCTTAATTTCTCTCTCAGTCTGTTCGTTGTTTGTGTATAGGAATGCTATTGATTTTTGGGTGTTGACTTTGTATCCAGCTACTCTGCTGAATTTGTCGATTAATTGAAGGAGTCTTCTTGTGGAGTTTTGGGGGTCTTCCATTTAAAGCATCATGTCATCTGCAAATAGTGATAGTTTTACTTCCTTTTCTATCTGTATTCCTTTTATTTCACACTCTTGTCTAATTTCTCTGGTTAATGCTTCCAGAACTATGTTGAATAGTAGTGGTGACAGTGGACATCCTTGTATTGTTCCTGTCTTTAAAGTGAAAGCTTTCAGTTTTTGTCCATTTAGTATGATGTTGGTTGTTGGTTTGTCATAGATGGCTTTGATTCAATTGAGGTAGAGGCCATCTCTTTCTATTTTTCCTAGGGTTTTTAACATGAATGCATGTTGGACTTTACGAAAAGCTTTTCCCACATCTATTTAGATGATCATGTGGTACTTGTCTTTGGCTCTATTGATATGGTACATTACATTAATTGATTTGCAAATATTGAACCATTCCTCTATTCCTGGAATAAATCCAACCTGGTCATGGTGTATAATTTTCCTTATGATTCGCTGGATTCTATTTTCTAGTATTTTGTTGAGTATCTTTGCATCTATGTTCATTAGGGAGATTGGCCTATAGTTCTCTTTCTTGGTTGAGTCCTTCTCTGGTTTTAGTATTAGTATAATACTTGCCTCCAGAAATGAGTTAGGGTGAATTGCTTCCTTTACAATTTCATTCAGGAGTTTGAGGAGTGTTGGCATTAAATCTTTGCTGAATGTTTTATAAAGTTCTCTTGTGAATCCATCAGGGCTTGGACTTTTCTTTGTAAGTTTTTAATGACATTTTCAATCTCATTAATTGATACTGGGTTGTTCAGGGTTTTTATATCTTCCTGGTTCAACTTTGGTAATTCATACATTTCTAGGAATCTGTAATTTTCTTCTGGGTTTTCTATCTTATTGGAGTAATGATTCTCAAAGTAGGAATTAATGATCTTTTGAATTTCTGTAGGATCTGTAGTGATTTCATCCTTTTCATTCCTTATTGCATGAATTTGAGTTCTTTCTTTTTTTGATAAGATTGGCTAGAGGTTTATCAATTTTATTTATTCTTTCAAAAAACCAACTCTTTGATTCACTTATTTTTTGTAGAGTTTTCTTCATCTCAATTGCATTAATTTCTGCCCTAAGCTTTATAATCTCCTCCGTTCTTCTTTTTCTAAAAGTTTGAGGTGCAACATTAGGCTATTTATTTGTACTCTTTCTGTTTTCTTTATGTGTGAGTTCATCAGTATAAATTTCCCTCTGATGACTGCTTTCATTGCATCCCACAGATTCCTGTAAGTTGTATTTGTATTTTCATTTGTTTGTAGGTTTTTTAAATTTCTTCTTTAATTTCTTCTGTGACCCATTGGTTATTCAGAAAGTTGTTTTCCAATATCCAAGTGTTTATAGAGTGATTGGAATTCCCTCTGTCATTAATTTCCAATTTCATTGTACTGTGGTCAGATAATATGCATGGGATAATTTCAATCCCTTTGCATTTAGGTAGGTATGTTCTATGGGCTAGAATTTGGTCTATTTTAGAGAAAGTCCCATGTGCTGCTGAGAAAATGTGTATTCTGGTGTTGTGGGGTGGAATACTCTGTAAACATCTACTAAGTCCATTTGTTCACACATTTGATTCAGGTCTGTTATATCTTTGCTGAGTTTTAGCCCAGTTGACCTATCTCTTTGCGTCAAAGGGATATTAAAGTCCCCTATTACAATAGTGTTATTGTTTATTTGTTTTTTTATGTCCGTTAAGATTTGCCTTACACAGTTGGGTGCTCCATTATTTGGTGCATACATATTTAGGATTGTTATATCTTCCTCTTGCAGTTTTCCCCTAACTAGTATATAGTGGCCTTCTTTGTCCCTTTTGATTGTTATCAATTTGAAGTTTACATTGTCTGCAAACATAACAGCTACCTCTGCTTTTTTCTGGGAACCTGTTACATGGAGGATCGTTTTCCAACCTTTGACTTTCAGTCTGTGGATTTCCTTTTGAGTAAAGTATGTTTCCTCTATACAGCATATTATGGGATTCTGTCTCATAATCCATTCTGCCAGTCTGTTTCTTTTGACTGGTGAATTGAGGCCATTTACATTAATGGTTGTAACTGTTATATGTTGGCTCATTCTTGTCATGCTGTTTACTTGATGTTGGTTTCCTACTTTTGCTATTTAATTTCCTGTTCTGCTTAAGGGTTCCTTTCTATTGTTGTTCTTGGGATTGTGGTCACCTTTTCCTCTATCTAGAATACCTTTCAGTACGTTTTGTAATGTTGGTTTGGCACTCATGAAGTTTTTCAGTTGGTCTTTGTCATGGAAATATTTTATTTCTCCATTGAATTTGAAGGATAGTTTTGCAGGATACATCAGTCTGGGTTCAAAACTGTTTTGTCTTAAAATCTGTAATACCTGGCTCCAAGCTCTTCTTGATTTCATGGTTTCTGTTGAGAATTCTGCCGTGATTCTGATGGGCTTTCCTTTATAGCAGCTTTTAATATTGTGTTCTTTTGCTGCATATCTGTGACATTGACTATTATATGTCTGGGTATGATTTTATTTGGGTTGTGGCTCATTGGAGTTCTATATGCTGCATTTACCTGCACATCAGTTTCTTTTACCATGCTTGGGAAATTTTCTGCTATTATTTCTCCATATATTCTTTTTATGTCATTTGTGTTGCCTCCTGCTGTTTCACTGATTCCTATTACTTGCACATTATTTTTCTTTGCTTCATCTTGCAGCTGTTGGATTGATTTCTCCTGGTTCCTTGTTGACTTTAGAGATTCTTCTTTTCACAATCGTTAGCTGTCATGCTGTCTTCAAGATCTTAAATTCTATCTTCAGATTCATTCAAGTGGTTTTGCAAGCTTTCAGTGGCAGTTTTCATTTCCTGGAAATCTCTTTGAGACTGTTTAATGTGTTCTAATTCATTCCTGAATTGCTCATGTAACATTTCCATTTGTTGCCTTTGATCTTCTAGTCTTTTATGTTTCTTCTCTGTATGTGCAGAGCATTTCTTCCATTATTATTTTGATTTCATTTTTTGTCTGAGAGATTATTTCAGATTTAATCTCTTGTATGGCCTGGTGGAGTTGTTTCTTTACTTCAGATGTGATCATTTCAGAAATTTTAGTTATGTGGCTTCCTAATTCTCCTATGTCATTGTGTCCTATATTTGCTCTGGGTGGAGTTTTTTTCTCAGACTGCATATTGCCCCTTTGTCTTGTCATTTTGAATGTCAGATGACTGGTGCTGAGCTACTGACTACCCAGGCAGCTCACAAAGTACTCTAGGAACCCCAGTTTACCTGGATGTCAAACTAAACCCAGGGTGGTAGCAGACTGTGGACCACTGGGTCCTTGGACCCCAGTTAATTGCTGGGGTACATGGCTCAGACCACACCTACAATAGTGGGGGAGTGCTGGGCTTTGGTACCAGAGTGTCCAATGTGTGGACGGGAAGCATGTGAGCCTCAGCCTTGAAGCCTATGGTGGTTAGGCAGCAGTTTCTGCTTCCGGATCCTCAGGTACCTGGTCAGGGGGGAGCAAGGCTCTCCTCCCAACCCCGAGGACCCCAGAGCCTGAGGCTGATTCCACACTGCAGGTCTGAACCACCAACAGGGACGGGCCCTCCCAGTTGGATTTCCTTCCTAACTCTAAGGTGTGGATCAGAAACCAGGTGTAGGCCTTACCAGAGGAGAAGGGTTGCACTGCTCATGTGACCTCACAGGTCAGCCTCCGTCGCTGGAGAAAAGTCCAAGTCACACAGCTGGGACATGGGCCATGAAACGCCATGCTGCTTAGATGTCGGTGCAGGTGGTCCTTTGTCCCTAGAGTGAGGTCCAAGTCACACAGCCGGGACCGGGAGGAAATTCCGCGCCAGATCTAGCTTCTTGCTTCTTATTATTGACAGATTATTTTGCTTATTTATTTATTTATTTATTTAACTCTTTAATTTAATTAATTAATTTATTATTTGGGTCACTTATATAAGAAAAATCATTCAATATTTAAGCTTACATATCTGATTTATTTCCCTAGACATTATGATTTCAAGATGCATCATTTTTGTACAAATTACTCATTCATTCTTATTCATTTTTATTTTTATTTATTTTTATTTTATTATTTTTATTTTAGAAACATAAAAGTACAAAAACATATTGACAAACAGACACCAATTATCATAGAAAATAGTACAATCACAACTAATCTATAGACAAGGTGATATGGTCTTAACAGTGGTTATTGCTTTATCCATTGATATCTTCGAATTGTAAATGTATGAACCCATATACAGACATGCAAATTCATTCTTATTCATTTTTAAAGATTTTACTTAAGGAAAATGAGGGATCTGTATTCTGGAGCTGTTTGCATCCTGTGAAAGACCTGGAATGAAGAGTTCTGCGCCTAGTGTCTTCCAGTTTGTGCAAGTCCCTGGTGGTGCTGGACCTGAGGGACAAGATCACAAGCCCGGGAACCTGCTCCCTGTCCAGATAGTGTGGGCTTTCTGCTACCACCTGACTTGGGGAATTAAATCACATTTCTCTTGGTTTGGAAGACAACAAACAAAATGGTGAGTTTTTTTCTATATTCTTCAACTATATTGTGCTTTTCAAATATAAGAAATTTACCTCCACTAAGTCAATTTAAACAAGACCCTGAACCACTTTTATGTCTCATTTTATTTAACTTAGATATATAGTTAGATACAGAGGTTGATCACCAAACCTTTGGCAATCATGTGGTTTGCCTTTAACACCTCTTAATAATTCATCAATAAATCTCCAGTTTCAAAGGTGCTGTTCACAGAAAAGCCTATACCTGGAGTCCCTGGGATGCAAGAAAAAGTCCTCCTGTGTTCCTTACCTGTAGATGCCTTTGGATTATCCACTGATCCCTCATGATAGCAATTTTTCTCTACTGATATTTTTAACTCATCATTCTTTCCTGTGCTCTTTCTTGCTGTATGGTCATTCATTGTACATCTATACTTGTTTCTACTGAGGGTCTAGTTGATAAGACTGATATCAAATTGATCTTGAGCATGTGAGAAAATTCTTATTTCCCTCAGTTATGACTTTCTAAAAACAGAATAGAAACTTGTTAATATAGCATTGTTAACAGAGAAAACAATGAATATTTGAGGACATAACAGTTTTGAGCAGGTAGAAAAGACTCAAGGAATAACTGTGTCAAATTACAGAGGAAAGAATGGAAGATAAATAATAAAAGCAGTTCTCTGACACTCTTGGGTGCTCTGGGTGGACCCATGTCATGAAATACTGCAGCAAATCTCAAGACCTCTTGAAGACTCCTTCATGACATTTTCCAGGCTAAAACTTGCTACATCCCTGGGACACAGCTTTAAGCTCTGAGTCCTTCCCTCTCCTGGGTCACCCTTCCAAAAAACTTCCCATAGATTCTCTCAGAAGCTTACATTTCAATTCTGTGACCATTAATCATGATATTTCACCTTGGCTAGATGAAGAACAGCTTTGCAGACTGATGAAGCACGCTCTGGGTGTGTCTGCCGGTGAATGGCATGTAGACCAGCAAATGACAGGAAGTCCCAACTGGTTGTGGGTGGCAACAACCAATGGGCTTATGGCCTGGATGCAGTGAAAGGGAAAGAATTTGGCATATGTTTTTGAAGAGCACAGGTCATCCTGAGACCCTTTTGCTGCTGTGGGTTTTGGACACTAGTCTCCAGTTGCTTCAGCTTCCAATATAGGTTCTCACCACCAATTCTCCAGGGAACTTCCAGACACTTAACCTTCATCCATTGCTGGGACTTTGATCCCTTTTGTTCTGCAATTTCCAGCTTCTTGGGCTGAGCAGCTACTAGATCCTATAGCCCACAGTCAGCCATCGTAGACTCTGCCACCTCTGATCCTGTAAGATGCCTCATAAATCCCCTTGCATAATCAAGCATATTTTTCCATTGATTCTGTTCATTCAGAGAACTCTAACAAATAAAGTTTTGTGGAAGCTTTTATTTTTATTTTCCCCTTTTATCCCAAGTGCCTTTCCTTCAATTCCCTCTTTCTAATCTAGAACAGGCATTTGCAGTCCTAAAGCCAATGCTACTGATCAATTTCAGCTTTGGCTATTCTACCATGAGTGATCTTTATAGGCTGAGTATGTCCCCTCAAGTTTATGTCTTAATTCCTAATCATGAGTACCTCTCAATATGACCTTCCATGCAGACAGGGTCTCTGCAGATGATCAACTTAAAATGAGTTCACCAGTGAGGACTGTCATCCAATATGCCCTGTGTCTTTAGAGGAAGATGAAATTTGGAGACATACGCATATAGCAGGAAGGCAGTTTGAAGGCCCAGAAAAAGATGACCATTCTCAAGCCAAGGAAAAATCTAGAACAGATATTTCCTCACAGCTCCAGGAGGAAACAACTTAGCTGACACCTTGATCTTGGACTTTAACATCCGGGCCTGGAAGGCAACAAAGTACAAAGTTCCCTGTTGTTTAAACAATAAGTATGTAGTACTCCGTTGCAGCAGTCCCAGCAAATTAATACAAATGTATTTGTGGTATAATTAGCACATAGTTCAAGGGGTGGACAAAATATATGGTGAGTATTTAAATTTTCAAAACGATTAGAGTAAAAGACACTGCCATCAATCACTCACAAGTTCTATGTAGATGAAAGGCACAGCCTAGTTGGAGGAGGAGGTCCTTGAGGGCGTGGCTCAGAAGGGCCCATCTGCTCCTCCTCCCTTGATCTCTCCGCCTCCCGCCACCATGCCATGAGCTGTTTTTCCTCTGCAATGTTCCTCTGCCATCCTACTCTGATATGGAGACAGCCAACTATGTACTGAAACTTCTGTAAAATACAAGCCAAAATAAAACTTACCTTCTTTAATTTATGGATGTCGGGTATTGTGTCTCAGCAACAAGAAGGTAACTAGGACATTGGTACTTCACCACAAATATACTATGTTGAGTCTGGAGAGGGAGTGTTAACATTTATCCTTTTAGCTTCTATGTCATCACTTGTATTTGAGAATTCAGCAACCTGCAGGATTTTTCAGAACACAGTCAGGGTAAAAAAAAAAACAAAAAACAGTTGCCTTTGATGAGGGGCATGCTGTGGACGCAGGCTGTTGTTCATCAGTGTCACCTCTGTGTAGTCTGTGCTCTGAGATATTGTGTGTCTGCCGATCTTTTTTTTAAGCAATAGGACTTACTGGCAGAAACTAAAGTTGGTAAAGATAGCCAACAGCATGTGGAGCATGGAAGAGAAAAGCAACTGTGTAAAGGTAGGGAATGGATTAAAAGAATTGATTGATAGAGACAATTTCAATTTTCACATCTGTATCTATGTTATCTAAATGGAGACTCCAGATACAAGGTAAAGGTAGTACAGAAATCAACAAATACTTCATCAGGTTGACTTATTACTGTCTAATATAAGTGCTGTAGTGGTCTTTTTCTCTGGTTAATTATTTTAAATTATTGAGAAAAAAGTACATAAAATGTGGAAAGGACAAGTGTGACATAACCACAACATGGCTGTCACTACCTTATTTTTACTCTAAAACTCAGTTTAAGCGGACTATCCTTAGCCAACTGTGGTGGTGCATGTGTATAATCCCACAACTCTGGGAAGCTGAGGCAGGAGGATTGAGAGCTTGAGTCCACCGTAGGCAATTTAGCAAGACCTCTTGCACTCACAGGTGGGATGTGCGGAGGTGATTGGATCATGTGGCTTAACCCCCTGATGAGTTTACAGCTGACTTGCTTGTGGGAAGTAGGGTCTGATTATAAGAAGTAGTCGTTGCAGGTGTGGCCTTAATCTTGGTCTTCTTTCTGTCTGCTATGTTATGAGCAGCTCTCCTCTGCCAGGCCCCTCTGCCACCTGGCCTTGCCTTGGAGCCAGCTGACTATGGACTGAAACCTTTAGAGACTAAACCAAAATAAATTTCTCTTTCTGTAAGTTGTGGGTATTGGGTATTGGGTAGCAAAAAGTAAGAAAATGACTATGACACTGTCTTCAGAAGCTGAGGGAGCACTGAGGATACTGTTCAGTACAAAGGCTCTGGATACAGTCCTCAGTTCTGTGGCAAAAATGAGGGTCATGTTTATACCTTCAGAATGTGCAGGAGGTCACTGAGGTTTGGAGAGGAGCAGTGTGTTAGTGGTTAGTCCTGTCAGTGAAGGAGGGAGGTCTAAGCTGGAGAAAGACTCCAGGGTCTAGATCTCAAATTAAAAGGCCTGAGGTGTCCCCAAGCTGGCTTCATAATGCTGGTTCCCTGGAATCTCCAAGTCCCAGTCTCAGTGTTTCTGGGTTAGTTTAACACTGCTTTCATTGTCTTGAAATGACAGTGACCATGTCTCTCTGATACTGAACACGGGGTTTTCCTTAGCAGAGTGATGGTCTGCATGTTTCTGTTGCAAGTGAAATATATCTTCACTTGTTACCAGGACTAATCAGGAAGTGTACTTTCATCCACAGTTGTCCTGCAGTTGTACTTATGAATCATGAATATATTTATGAAGAGAGAGGGAGACAGAGAGAGAGGTATAAAAAGAAAAAAGAGAAAGGGGTAGGAAGAAATGGAAAAAGAAAGGAAGCAAGAAAATGTAATGGGGGAGAGAAAGAAAGAAAAAGAAAGAGACAAAGAAAGGAGAGAAAGAAAAAGAAAGAAAAAAGAGAAACAGAACAGAAAAGAAAGAAAAAGGTGAGAGAAAGGAAGGAAGGCAGCAAAGAAGGAAGGATGGGTGGAAAGAAGGGAGAAAGGAGACCATAGCTCTCTGCCTGGCAGAGCCCAGCTGTTCCTGCTCCAGCTCTGGGACCATCAGGATTCCTATTTAGTGCTCCTGGGCAATCTACCACTGCTGTGTCCTGTGCAGTGGCAGGGACATCAAAGGAGAGAGGTCACAGGGCCGCCACCATGTACTGCACAGGAGGAACAGCTCTTCTCCTGCATGGATCTCTAATGGGGCCCAGATGGAAACCAGGGCTTTTCTGCTTGCTTGTTTCTGTGCATTACACAGGCAATAAATAGTGACCACAGCAAGCTGTAATTTCTAAGGTTCCTTCTAATCCATTTTACCAGTATCAGCTGGTGTGGTTTATGGATACCCTGGAGAAAGCAGCCCAGGTTCCTGGGTTTTATAGGGCATTTCAAGGAGACCTCACAAATAAACTGGGTGGAACGTATGGGCCACACTTTTAATATGCACTTGATAAATAGGACTTCTTTCAAACACTGCGTATTTTGATTGCATTTTGGCAAGCCCCTCTCCTCACTCATTTTTATTATTAATCTTTATTCTTTTTAAAGATCATTTTACAGTTGTCATGAGGCCTCTGAGCTCTGTATGGTCCAGGGTGGGTGCACACTGAGCACACACTAAGGAAAAACCATGCGGCATACTTGGCCCCCTGAGAGGGTGTGGTCTCTGGACTCCACAGATCTGGCTTCCACACAAACAGGACCCATTGACAATCAATAACACCATCCCCAGGGAGAAAGGGGACAGGAGAAGGGAAGGCATGACTCTGTTCTAGCTCAGCTCCATCTAGGAGGGGTGCATGTGTGTTGTGTGCTTTCTAAAGTAACCTCTCATGGAATCCTAGCAAAGCCGTGAGTTCAGCATTATTATTTTCATTTTGCCAATAAAGAAACTGAGGTATAGAAATGCTAAAGCCTTGTAAAGCATAGATCCAGAGTTGCTGCAGAGCTGAGTTTAAAGAAGGAATATGCAACAACAAAGCCCATGTTTCTTCATTCAGTGCTTCCCTGTGATATTTTGTTTCTGACCATTACATGGGCTCTCAGGTGGCTCCGGACGTCCACATCCAAGCCCGTGGGCGTGTTGTGTGTCTGTGTTGTCTGCATAAGATGGAAATGCTTTATTGAACATGGTCTTCCTGATGCATTCATGGGTCATAAATTCTTATGGATGAGTAGGGAAAGAATTCAAGTCTTTCCTTTGAAAGAGGAAGTGGCAGGGTGCACAGATTTAGAAAGGTTAAAATGCCAATCTGCCTTCTAGATTCAGGCTGTGAAGTAATGCTTTTTGGGGAGATGTTTTAACAAATTTTCTGAATTATCATGCATTTTCATTTGGACATCAACATGTATTTCATTCTTTGCTGGACTGCAGAACTGGGAAAATGGACTTTGACTTCCTTGAAAAAAGTCTAAATTGATTTTGCATTGGGTCTCTAAGCCTTTTTACTGAGAAAGGCTTGAATAATTTTCATAAAGTCAGTGGTTTCAATCAGACATGCCCCTGATACAGGTAAATTCTTCCTTTTCCAAATAACACTTCAAAGATCATAATTTTATATGTATAGAAAGTATTTCTAAGATATATTTTAAGGTACAGACTGTCTTGATGGCTTCTTTTCTCCTGGAGGATAAATTCAGTCTTTCAGTACAGTATGCACAGTGTCTCACAAGCTGGTCCTGAGTTCACACTTGGCTGTATGACAAAGGCTTTCTTCTTCTTTTATAGGCTCAGCAACGGAGCTTGAACCCAGAGCCTTCCCATTGATCTCTATCCCCAGCCTGTTTTCAGTGTTTTACTTTGGGATAGAGAATCACTAAATGACTAAGTGGTCCAGGCTGAGCTGGAGCTTGCCATTTTACTGCCTCAGCTTCCAAGCACACTAGGATGACAAGCATGCACCATGATGACTTACTTTTGGCCAACTTGCTGTGGTTTCTCTGATCATTGTTCTCCATGCAGACTTCCACAGTGGGCCTTTCCTTTCTGTCTTTAGCTTATGCAGCTGACTCCCCACTCTGATGTCCAATCAGGTTATTTACCTCCCATCTCTGATATTCTGAGTCCTAGCAAAATTCCTGCTAGGCCAATGAAACATCACTCTTTCTACCAGACCTTGAGCTAGATCTTTCTCCCCTCTTTCAATAACGCTGATTAAAATCTCACTGTTTTTCAACCATAAGAATAACTTTTTAAACATGATTCCATGTCAGAAATTGTGTTTGCAATGATACTGAGCTAAGCTTTCCTTTGCACATGAGCCACATTGCCCTTCCCTACCTATGGGTCTGAGTCTAAGTGCCCCTTTAGGAAACATTGCTTCCTTCTAAACTGGGGACACTCTTGCTTTCTACTTAAGATTCAGCTGTGATGTCACCATCTTGGAGGACCAAGTACTTTGATTTACCTTTGTGAGTCTATGGATTCTGCTGAATATTTGCCAGCTGCCATGAGCTATAGCTCCAAGAGGTGAGACAGGTATCCTGTCTTTGTGCACCTGTGTTTGGCACCATCTGCCTGTCCTAGCACAAGACTTCAAGGCCCTTGGGGAAATAAAGGTGCTGAAAACAAGGATGAATGCAGGCACATCAAGCATTCCAAAACACGGGAGCTTCGCATTCATGAAGAGTAATTCCATGAGATTTCCACGGACAACCCTTAGTGACTATATTAACACAAGTTTTTTTCTTAATTCTTTTTTGTATTTAGTCCATGTTTGCAAAACTGATTACCATATTCCCTGTGTGGAGTTGGCACACGGACATAAATTTTAGTTCCTTTTTGCATCCTTTTCCCCTCCCCTCCATCCTCCCCTCTCCTTCATCTTTTGATCCTCTTTTCATCTGAGAAAGATCTATCTCCTTGTTCCTATTATCTATATTTTATTTTGGTCTTTATTTATACTTTAGCTGTCTTACATAAGAGAAACTATGCAATATTTAAGGTTGTGTGTCTGGTTTATTTCACTCAGCGTTGGGATCTCAATTTTGGCATCTGTTTTCCTACACATGACTCAAGTATATCTCTCTTTATGGCATACTCACTTTCCATGGTGTATAAATACCATATTTTCTTTGTTCATTCATCTACTGAAGAATATTTAGGCTGCTGCCAAGATTTAGTTATTATGAGTTGGGCTGTTATACACACAGGTATGCATGTGTTATTGTAATATGATGTTTTTACCACTTCAGGAAGATATTTAGAAGGGCAATAGCTGGGTTAAATTGAATTCCTAGTTTTAGAAGGAATTTTTTGAAGAATCTTCACACTGTTCTTTCTCAGATGGAGTACTAGTATACAGAATGTATAAAGAGCTCACAAAAATTAGCCACCCCCAAATAAAAGACCCAGTACAAACTGGGCAGTTGAAATAGACAGCTATTTCTAAAAAAAAGAAGCACAAATGGCCAATAAATGTGTGAAGAAATGCTGAATATCATTGGCCATTTAGAGACACATGAATTAGAACAACAGCAAGACTCCATTTTAGTCCAGAAAGAACGTCCACCATCAAGAAATGAAACAACAAATCCTGGTGAGACTGTAAGGAAAAAGGAACACTTCTACTCTGTGGGTGGGAATGTAAACTAGTGAAAGGGAAAAACTGGACAAGAGAACTTATTCTTTTAAAAACTTTGTTCTTATGAAAATGCCTAGCTCTGTAACTGATTCATGGCTTTGTAATTACTTCCTGGACCACTTTCAGGACACAGTATAACGGAACCTGCAGGATGCCTCCTTGTACCAAGTTTCATGACCAGCAATCTAGCCTTGTAACTAAAGATCTCACCCTGCTAGCTAATCTGAAGAACTGTTGACTGTTCTGTCTCACCTTTGTACCTCCTGCTTCTGCATCATCTAAAAGCCCTAGACTACCGGAGATCAGGGCCTGATATTTTTGGAGTGATCCCAATAAATGTCTGTAGACATAAAGTAAATCTGCTTTCAAATCCAGGGTGTCATCCTGGTGTTTCTGTTTGTTGTCACATCTGGTGTGTTGGCTGGGAAGACTAACTGTGGTTACCTCTTTGGTCACCGGTCATAGCCCTCCAGGATGGAGCAAGGGCCTCCAGATCCCGATGGGAAGGCACACTCTTGAGCTTCCTCTGCTCCCCTTGGAGATCTGGAGGAGGAGTCCTTGTTACCCACTCAAGTGGCTCATATCAGACCCTAAATGGAGGAGGATGCAATCTGTCTATCAGTCTGTCTGCCTGCCTGCCTGTCTGATTCCAGTAAGGCCCCAGGAGCACCCCAGTCAGTGTATCAGCCCTGCTCAGTTTGAGCAGAAGAGATTGATCAACTTTTGCTAGTTAAGGCCAGCCTCAAGGGAAGTCGGGCTGGAATATTTAATCTCTAAGTGCCTGCTGAATGATTGTGTGAGTGGAATGGACAGTGTTTGGAATAGGCTGCTCCATCTGTGCACCAAGACTGGAAAGCACTGGTTGTAGTGGCTGATTGGGCCCTCAGGTTATGCCTTTATGTCATATGTCAATTGCCTGAGGTTCCATGGATGTTGACATATGGCATAATGGAGGCCTCACATTCCCTAACTAAATTGTATCCAAGTCACTGAGAGGGGCATGGCCAGGTGGTGTCTGAATTGTCTCTATCCGAGGAACACTCACCCTTTGCCTGTTGCACCACCATTTAAGGGTACATAACATAGCATAGAGAGACAGAATGGAGGCAAGCCAGAGCAACCCATGGTCCTTCAACGTCTGTTGAAAATCTTCAATAGAGAATTTCCTGTGGATTATATCATGAAAATAAAAATTCAGAAGCTCTGTGCCTTTTGTGAAATTGAATAGCCAAACTTTTGCCCTTACTGGCCATTGGAAGGGACATTAGATGTTGAAATTTTTTGTTTAGTACAACAGTCTGACAAATGGGGTCATCCTGATCAGTTTCTTTATGTTGACTCCTGGCTGAACCTGTGTTAGAGCCTCCTTCATTGGCTCCACACCTTTGTGCTGCGTGGCAAGAATGGTATCCTAGTCATCAAAACAAATCCACCAGGCTTTCCTAGAGGCTCTCGGATTTAGCCCAAGCCAGAAAAGCTTTATGGTGTTCTGCCAGAGGACCCTGAATCTAACCTGCCTCTTCCTCACATCCATGAACCCCAAGCTACTCTCTGAGCTTCTACAGCTTTACTGCCAACCCTCTATCTAGTAGCACAGCCTTGTGCTCCAGCAATAACACATGATGTGCCATGTGGCATCAACATTGCCAGAAACAATGATAGTCCCATTGGCCTTGTGAAGACTGGTTATAGCCCCATCAGTCACTGCCTCTGCTCTACCATGACATTGAAGCTCTAGCTCATCTCCAGCTGCCAATTTATGTTTATCCAAGAGCCCTGGTTAAAATTAAAAGTCCACACTACTGTGGTTGATCCTGATGCTTGAGAGAACATGGTCCTACACTGAGCACGACCAAACTGGGACTATAATATGACAGAAGGCTATGAAGTTTTAGATCAGTACTACACAGCTCTCAAGGTTACTGAAGTTACCCAGGAACCCAAGGAAAACCTAGCCAGACCTTATGAGAGGTTGTGAAGCCTAATGGTCTATACACCCTTTGACCCTGAAGCTCCTACAGATGATCAATGTTGCCTTTGTTACACAGTCAGTCCCTGACATTAGAAAAAATATATAAAACTTTGACAGCTTTGCTGGCATAAATGCTACCCAACTACTTCAGATTGCTCAAAAGGTCTTTTGTAAACTGAGAATAAAAAGAAAAAAAAAAAGAGGAACGGATGTGAGACAGATTAAAGAGCCAAAAACAAAGAAGAGATTCTATTAGACTGGGTCCCAGGGAGCCCATGGTGGTTGCCAGAATTGAAGGAAAACCCAAGTCCTTCACAGTGGAGAGGGGAGCTAAACCTTCAGTTGTGACTCAGCCTGTTGCTCCAAGTCATCAGCACCACTGCAGCCTCCCCCCGAAAAGAAATTCTGCCAAAGCAGATCCTGCAAGATTGGTGGACACTTTATCAAATATGAATTTCTGTACATGCCTCAGCAACCTATACCTCTCCTGAGAGATGGCCTCCCTTTCCAAGGTGGGAGCAACTATCTCATTTGCTCCAAACCAGCCAACCTCTCTTACATTTGGCTCCACTGTTCCAGACTTGATACTGACCCTGATTGCACCCCAGGAGGAGGAATGGCAGATACACTAGATTGATATTCATGGAAGTCATGACCATGAAATTTTGAGATACGTCTTTCCAGACATATGGACAAAAGACTCACCCCTGTGGCTTGCTATCAATAATGCCCCTTTGGTTCACTTGAAACAGTTCAGGATCCTGTTGGACAGTCAATCATCTTAGAACACACATCTTCTCACAATGAGAAACCCCAAGAGAAATCACTGTTCAGTACAGGATCACTGTGCCATCAACAGTGCAGCAGTCACCTTTCCAGATGTCACCTGGTTTATAAGTCCAGATTTAAAAGATGCTTTCCTCAGATTGAGAATTGCTCCCATAAACCCCTTCAACTGGGAAAATCCTGAGAAAAGACACAACTCACTTGCCACAAGAGGTTAAAAGCTCTCCCACTATTTTCACAGAGGCTTTCACGACAGATTTGGCCAAGCCACCATCACCTTTTCTCCAAGGTAGTGTTTCTCTGTCCTTTCTGCTTGCCATCGTAGTTTCCAGAGGAAAAAGAAGAATAGAGTGTCAAACTGCTAAAATGCAGCTCTCCTGCCTTTAAAGCCAGTTCAAGATTTCCAAGCTGCCAGTGCCTCTGTGATTGCCCTCCATACACATTTCCTCAGTCTTCTGCCTCCTGCAGCCTGCTTGGATACCTACCTGGGCCTAAAGAATGCCTTCTCCCTTTGATTGGCTCCCGTCAGGCAGCTTTATTCACCTTTAAATTAAAAGACCTCAATTCTGGACTCAAAAGCCAACTGACCTAGATTCAACCTCCCTGAATTTCAAAAACTTGTTTACTTTCTTTAGAGATGCTCTCACAGCTGATCAGGTAACTTCTGATCTATGACACCCAAGCTTCCTGTTGGAAGGGCACAAAGGTTCTCCTGCAATATCTTGCATAAACTAGTTACCCAAAAAAGTTCATAAAATTCTTGGAGTTGCTGGCTTCTATAGAGTTTGGATCCTTGAGTTAAAAAAAAACAATGATGCTTACTCAGACTGTCAGCTCTGGGATCACCCAGTGGCCTACCTGTGCAAATACTTTGATCCAGTCACTAAGGGCTGCCTTCCCCTTTGCCTTTGCACTCCAATAGGCACTTTCCTTCTGATCAGAAAGCTGACAAGTTCACCTTGGGCTGAGACCAAGTGTCCTGTACAGGACCTAAAAATGGACCCCCTGACAGATGCTGAGTGAAGCCTGTTTATGGATGGAAGTGGCTCTGTTGGGATAGGCTGGATATGCTGTGGTCACCTTGACCAAAGTTATTTTGGCCAAAACATTTCTGCTACTGCTTCCTGCTGCCATTTGGAAATCTTCCACTAATGGCACAAATTCAGGCCTGCCTCCACTGTTTTTTTCTGCAAGCACAAGCCACAGAGCTGGCACTCATCTCCCTGCAGCCAGTTCAGGCTTTAGTGTTTGTGTTTCTGGCCTTTACCTCATGCACACACATATAACCCAGGTGTATATCAACTACCTGTACAAGTTTCAGAAATCCAACCTTAGATCTGCTAAAACATTACCTGGCCAGCTCCTCCAGGGCTCATTCCGAAGAGAAAATGCACTCAAAGCCCTATTACTGTCACTCTGGATGCTGACAGATCAACACACACCCAAAGTTTAAGGATAGCGTTCACAAGATTCCAAGTGCAACTGCTAAGTTCTTTCCCCGTTCTCTCACCGGATATAACTTTTGCTTTGGCTTTGTTGGCAGTTTCCCAGAGGGATGAAAGACAACAAATAAGGCTCTTTCTCTTACTTTTTACGTGGTCTGACTTGTTATTTTAAATGGCCTTCCTCACCTCAAAAGCCTACAGAAAGTTATAGTTAGAAAATGGTTATTGTTACTAATGGGCTGGCATTTAATGTTGGGGTCTTGATTCTGGCTTTGTTTAATTTAACCATGGGAAATCAAATTGCCACAACCCAAGCTCCTGTTGAGTTTCACCTGGTAAAACTGACACCTGGGAGGTAATTAAATCCAAAGTCTGGAATGGGCAAGGCCCAGTAATTCTGAGATTTGATCTTTGCCAAATTATTAACTTTCCAGACACGTGGATGCCCTCTTGTCAAAAAGGGACCAGAGGACCCCATGCTTTGGCTGTCTTTGATTTCCATCTGTGCCCTAGAGACAAATATGGATACACAGGCTGCAGTTCCAGAATAGAATATAATTACCCATATTGGGAATGTATGTCCATAGCCTTCTATCAAGGGGGGGAGCAATGCTGGCAGAAAAAGATCACCTTAAGGTCACCCTTCAATTAGCTGAACAAGAAGAGCAAAGAGGAGTTTGTAAGGTCCTAGGGAAAAAACCCCTGCTCTTTCTATGCTAATAAGTCTGGAATAGTCCAAGAAGGTCAGTAACAATTACAAGAGAGATTAAATAACCAAGCTGAAGAATGAAATCAGAAACAAGGAGAGGTCCAAGGTCTATTTGACTTGGGACTATGGATGGGACCCCTTCTAGGACCCCTGACAGCCCTTACGTTCATTCTCCTGATAGGGCCCTGCCTGACTAATTGGGTTACTCATTTAGTTTCAGAATGGATAAACAGCACAAGTTTTCAAATGTCCCTAAGAGCTTCTCCATCTTGTGCAGAGTCCAAGAACAGCCCCAGCACTGAGAAAGACTTTTCTAAGTAACAACAAGAGGAGTAAATGAAAGGGAAAAACTATACAAGTGAAACTTACTATTAAATTTTTGTTTTTATGAAACTGCCTGGGTCTTTAACTGCTTCATGGATTTGTAATTACTTTCTTGACCAAGGCCAGGAGACAGCATAACTGAACATGCAAGATGCTTCATTGTACCTAGCTTCACAACTGTTAATCTAACCTACTAACTGATGATCATTAATTGAGCCTTGTAATTGATGATCTTACCCTGCCACCTAATCAGAAGAACTGCCAAACTGTTCTGTCTCACCTCTGTACCTCCTGCTCATGTATCATATGAAAGCCCTAGACCACCAGAGATCAGGGCCTGATATTTTGGGAATGATCCCAATCAATGTCTGTTGACATAAAATAAATCTGCCTCCAAAGCCTAGGTGTCATTTCAGTGATTCTGTTTGCCATAGCACTAGCATTACTACTAAGGAAATCACCATGGAGATTTCCTTATTCTTAAAAAAGTCCAAAGTTAGGGCTGGTCATTGATCTACCCTGACCTTTGCAAATGTTTCAATTATGGTGACCTCTGCTCTTTGCAGAGATTGGACTAAATCCTTCTGTGTTCTCCATGGAGAAATGTATCTGCAATGTCTGTGCACCTTAACCCTCTGCAAACTTCTCTCTGTCATCTCTCTGAGATGTCCCTTATCACCTTAACTGCCTTGTTCTTCCTACACGGTCAGGGAGGAAGACCTGGGTATTCAGTAGGGAAATGATTGCAAAGGTGTCACTGCAAACTTAAATGAGAACATGTTTCATGGTTACTCTGTGTTCAAGCCTGCTGCCACCATGTTCATGTGACTGTCATTGATGTTAGCTCCATAAAGGCAGGAGTGATGTCCTCTATTTTTTTCTGTGCATCTCATTTAGAACTGAGGGTAAACTCTAAGATTTCCATTCTTCCCAGGTTTCCTTGAAGAAAAACAAAAGCAGTCAGTTTTAAATTCCATCAATTAGCTGCTTAAATGATCTCTTTATGAGTTTAACCACCCAATAAGTGTTATTCTTATTATTAGTTTTGACTTTTCAGCTAAGCAAAAGGAAGTAGTAGATTTCACCTGTAACAGTCAGCCAGGAAACTTAATCCAGGAACCCCACAGCAGGGTGCAAGGTTGTTCCACAGTTCAGGCATCTTCTGGCTAAGCTTCCTTTACTCCTTTTAACTTTGTGTCAGGTTAGCTTTCCTTTAAATGCTACAGATGACGATATATTTTAAAAATAATTTTAGTTTGGTGCATAGCTACATGGTGTTACTTTCATTTAGAGCTGAGCTGATGAATAGAAGCAATTGCTTGGACATGTGATTGGGTTTTAGGGACCCATCTGACCTCCTCATCACAAAGCTGTCCTTCAGTGGTTGCAAGTAAGATCTAGTTATACGACTTGGAGAGTGACCTGGACTCTGGGATCCAGCCTCCTCTGCATCTCAGGTGAATCACATCTGCCCTTCATGCCCTTTAAGAGCAGCCACAGAAAGGTCTTGACATAGTCCTGAGTTCCACATAGGAGTCTTCTTTTATGCCATTACTTAGCTGTATTACTGGAGGGCAATTTTATAACTTCTCTTTAACCAGCTTTCTTCTTGTCAAATAATGATATTAATACCTGTTTTATCTTCACTTAGAGGGTTTTGTAAGGGTCAAATGAGATAGTAGTTGTGAAAGCATTTGGAAACTGTCCAAAGGTAAGCTACTGTGATTAATGACTGTAATGGTCATTTCAACTACATCAGGGTGAAGGTTGGGGGGAAGATAGATTTGCTAATGTACAGCAGCAATCTTGGTGGTAATTATATTTTAAAACTCTTTTTATTAGTTTGTGCTTGCAATACATAAGAAATATATTTAGGGTGGAGAATCTGTACATGTGCATATTCACGTGGTATCTTGATCCTTTCCACTTCCTCTCCCCTCCATTCCTTCTCCTCCAATCTCTCTGTTACCTAAGGGATTTTATTTCAAAAGTTGGTTTTCCTATTTTTCAATGAAGGTGAGATATAAAAAACACGTAGATTTTCTCTAACTTCAAATGAGCTTCTCTGTTTACAATATCATCTTTTTTCTCAGGTATGCAACTTTGGTAATAAGATGAATACATCTTACTTTCTAAAATTTGCTTTATTTTTTCACATTAAACTGGACACATGTTTATTTATTGTACTTCTCACCTTCTGAGAACATCAGCATATACTTTATTTTGACACCTCCCATGGAGAGAACTCTAATTCATGTCTCAGCCTAGTTCATATGATATTATCTTTCCTTAATTTATGTGCATATGCACACATTCCTGCAAGATTTTCCCAACATCCTGTAGCATTCTCATGGAACCACAAACTAGTAGGGGCTTTCAAGATTCAGACACACATGTCTCTGTTTAAATGAACTATAGGAATCTTCTCTGGACTCGAAGGAGACCAATTCCCCAAAGAATTTATCCGGATTGGCTGCTGGATCATGATTACAGCAGCAAAACAGACAGCTGAAAGCAGTGTGTAGGAAGAAAAAGCATCAGAGGAATCAGTGTCTGCAGCCCACCAAAATGCAGACAGCTGGAAGTAAGATACCATATGCAGGCTATTTTCTGTGCTCTGCCCTGTCACCCTGCATAAGACACACATAATTATGTAAATAAAAAAACCTGCAAGTGAAGTTTGAGGAATTTAGGAAGACAATTTTTTTTTCATTTGAAAATGATCATACCTTCTCTAAAAAGTTCCAAGTAACCCCAACATGTTACAGAGCAACCCTTTAAGGAATGGCCTCTGAGTAGATCAAAACCAACCTCCTTTCCCAAAAGGACTGGAGGACATATGTTGCCACTGAGACCCTGTCCAAGCCAGTGGTGTGGCCTTTCAAAATGAACTTAAACCATTTGGTATGCAAGTGCACTTGGTCCTGGCGAAACACGACTTCCTGTTTCTGAGGAGAAAGGCTTAAAAAGTCTCATAAAAAGACTCAAAGGGCTTCTTAGATATCAAAGGCTCCTTACAAAACATTGTTCGACCAGTTAAGTGTATGGAATAAGAAACATACGGAATTCATTTCCTTTAAAATGCACATGGGATTAAGAATTATGGAGAAGGGGGCTTAGAAAAATACATTTTAGGTTTTTTTTTTATCAAACTTAAAATGCATAGAACATAGTTTGTGTTACACTAAATCTATAAATTGTGGTGACAATTGTCTTTTAAAATGTGCAACTACTTATGTATACACACAGAAGGTGGACTTGCAGAAAAATGGATAGATTTTTAAGCTTCATAATAGAAATTTAACATTTAAATGAATATTCATTCAAAAGCAACATCTCGCAAGGGCCTTTCTGCTATTAAATCTTCCTCATGTGGTTATGTGTTCCCACCTCATACCACCAGACAGGAAGTGGAACCCACTTTTTGTTTCATCAGTGATTTGGGAAATATTGCTTTTCACAGCTTCAGTCTTCATTTTAACGGCAAGACTTGGAAAGAACAAATTTTGCTTATAGTCAGATCTCCTGTACAAATGAAATTATGAAACTAGGTTCTAATTGAGTTTTCAGAAAATCGGATGCAATTTTGTAATTGCATCCTAAACTAGTTTTCTGACAGTCCCAACAGAGGAAATGCCCGAGAGTTTGGAATACAATGGGATTCTTCCCAGAAGAAATGCTCTGATCCATTCATCCAAGAACGGTGTTCATGTCCGTGATATATTTGGTATCTGCTCAAAACAAATCCCACATTTTACAACAATTCTGCACTGTGACATGGGGTGGGTTAATGTGTGCTAGCATATGAGAGATAAGAGTAAAGGTGTCCCAGTATTCACAGGGAAATGCCCCCATGGTAGGATTGCAGGTGATTAGTATTTTCTTTTGCATACTTGTCAATGTTTCCAAAATCACCTAGTGTTGAGGACATTCGTGTTATTCTGATATGTGTTGACTCTCAAAAAAATGCAAATTCTGTTTTGTAGCGTTTCCCCCTTTTCAGGAGGAAATACCCCCCCAGAGTTTATTTTAAGTTCTCAATTTGAAGTCAGGAAGGCATCGCTGGGAAGAGACGCCATTGGAGGCCAGCCTGGAGGGATGTAGGGAAGACGACCAAGAGATGCAAGGAGAAGGGAGCAAAGGAGAGAAAAGGGATGAAAAAAGAATTCCGATGCTTTATATCTGTGCGCCAACTCCGCATGGTAAGTGTAATTATCACGTACTGCAAACATGGACTTAGTATATGCTCTCTTCCGCTTGCTTAATTCTTCCACCTACAGTTTAATTTTTCCACTAAGCTGCAAATTGACATTTCCATGTAAGCAGGGCTTTTAACCTAATACCTCCCCTCCTGTGCAAACCACATCACAACTTCAGCTTACAGTGATAGCAAGTTAAATCTTCACTCACAAATGCATTGAGAATCATCTTGGCACTCATACGGGAAGAAGCACTAAGGTAGAATATTCACACTGTCTTAATAGAAGCAAGATATTTAATAAATCCTGATCTAATTCTATTTAACCAAGTGACAGCTCGGATAAATCAGAGGAAGTGAGAATTGTAATCTAGCTGAAAGTGAGCAAAGCCTAGGATTGTCTCCGCCTCCTGAGACACGTATATCAATAAAGTTAGAAAAATGTAGTCACGGCCACACAGCTGCACTTTGACGTGGGCGCTGTCTGTCTTGGCAGAACTTCTGCTATTAATATTTCATTTTAGTGCTCTGCAGTAAAGAAGTTCAGATAGAGAGTGCAGAGCTTCCGAGGATCGTGGCCCTGTGATCTGAGGCCATGCGATCTGAGGCCATGCTTAGCTGCTCATAGGCCCGGTAGGATGCCATTTGGCATCCGTGGTTTTTTGCTGACCTCTGGTAAGGCTGGCTGACTCAGTTGCCCTGGTAACCTGGCAAAGGTAAAGATGTTACTTAGGTTACTAAGCAACCCTGAGGATGGAAAAGAGCACGGATGAGAACGTCACACCGAGTTGGGAGGAATTGCAAATCAAACGCTATGCACTGCGCTTTCCAGAGGCCTCATACTTGTGAAGCTGGAGTTGGAAAAAGGCCTCAGTTTTCATCCAAAACCTTTTGGTTTTCTAGTGCTGGGTGTTGAACTTGGGGTACCTGTGCTCATGTTAGGCAAGTGCTCTACAACTGAGCTATACCCTCAGCCTACTTTTTTTTTTTTAATTTTATTTTAAAGACAAAAGAATGGAGACATATGAACCAGAAAAGCCATAAACAATACAGAAAATACAAAGTTATACAGAATATAGTAGGGAATTAGAACTGGATGTTGTATTACATAGTTATCTTCACATTAGTTAACACAAAAACATTAAAGGAAATACCAAATTATAGAGAAGATAGTAG
>PVLD010020683.1:0-33316 GCA_004027595.1 Dinomys branickii | reverse complement strand
ACCTGACTTGTCCTTATTGCCCAGGATTGCTTTTGCTATTCTGGGTCTCTTCTGGTTCCAGATGAATTTGAGGCATATTTTCTCTAGATCTATGAGGTATGTTAACGGTAGTTTGATGGGAATTGCATTGAATCTGTACAACAGTTTTGGTAGTATGGCCATTTTTACAATGTTAGTTCTTCCTAACCATGAGCAGGGTGTGTTTTTCCATTTATTGAAATCCTTTTCAATGTCCTTTTTCAGAGTACTATAGTTTTCACTGAATAAATCTTTCACATTCTTTGTTAGATTGATTCCTAAGTATTTCAATTTCTTGGTTGCTATTGTAAAGGGTATGGTTTCCTCAATTTCTCTCTCAGTCTGTTTGTTGTTCGTGTACAGGAATGCTATTGATTTTTGGGTGTTGATTTTGTATCTGGCTACGCTGCTGTATTTGTCAATTAATTCCAGAAGTTTTCTTGTGGAGTTTTTGGGGTCCTCCATGTATAGTATCACGTCATCTGCAAATAGTGATAGTTTGACTTCTTCCTTTCCTATCCATATTCCTTTTATTTCTGTCTCTTGTCTGATTGCTCTGGCTAGTGCTTCCAGAACTATGTTGAATAGGAGTGGTGACAATGGACATCCTTGTCTTGTTCCTGACTTTAAAGTGAAAGTTTTCAGTTCATGTCCATTTAGTATGATGTTGGCTGTTGGTTTGTCGTAGATGGCTTTGATCAAATTGAGGTAGAGGCCATGTATTCCTATTTTTTCTAAGGTTTTTAACATGAATATATGTTGGACTTTATCGAAAGCCTTCTCTGCATCTATTGAGATGATCATGTGGTTTTTGTCTTTGACTGTATTAATATAGTGTATTACATTATTTGATTTGCAAATATTGAACCATCCCTGCATTCCTGGAATGAATCTACCTGGTCATGATGTATAATTTTCCGTATGATTCGCTGTAATCTATTTGCCAATATTTTGTTGAGTATCTTTGTTATTTTTTTTCTTTTGCGGTACTGGGGATCGAACTCAGGACCCTGCGCTTGCTAGGCAAGCGCTTATTCCACTGAGCTATATCCCCAGCCCTTGTTGAGTATCTTTGCATCTATGTTCATTAGGGAGATTGACCTGTAGCTCTATTTCTTGGTTGGGTCTCTCTCTGGTTTTGGTATCAGTATAATACTTGCCTCCAGAAATGTGTTGGTGAGAGTTGCTTCCTTTTCGATTTCATTGAAGAGTTTGAGGAGTGTTGGCATTAGATCTTCTCTAAATGTTTTATGGAATTCTGCTGTGAATCCATCAGGGCCTGGGCTTTTCTTTGTGGGTAAGTTTTTAATGACGTTTTCAATCTCATTAATTGATAGTGGGTTGTTCAGGATTTTTACGTCTTCCTGATTCAATTTTGGCAATTTGTACCTCTCTAGGAATCTGTCCATTTCTTCTGTATTTTCTATCCTATGGCAATACAGATTTTCAAAGTAGGTATTAATGATCTTTTGTATTTCTTTTGGATCTGTAGTGACTTCATCCTTTTCATTCCTTATTGCATGAATTTGAGATCTTTCCCTTCTTTTTTTGATAAGGTTGGCTAGGGGTTTATCAATTTGATTTACTCTTTCGAAGAACCACCTCTTTGATTCACTAATTTTTTGTAGAGTTTTCTTCCTCTCAATTGCATTAATTTCTTCCCTGAGTTTTATGATCTCCTCCCTTCCTTGGGTTCTTGGTTTGGCTTGTTGCTCTTTTTCTAAGAGTTTGAGGTGTATCAATAGGTTATTTATTTGCTCTCTTTCTATTTTCTTTGTATATGATTCCATTGCTATAAATTTCCCTCTGAGGACTGCTTTCTTTGCATCCCACAGATTCCGATAGGTTGTACTTGCGCTTTCATTTATTTGTAGGTAATTTTTAATTTCTTCTTTAACTTCTTGTGTGAGCCATTAGTTATTCAGTAGGTTGTTGTCTAATTTCCACGTGTTTATGTGGTTTTTGGAATTCTCTTTGTCATTAATTTCCAATTTTTTTGCAGTGTGGTCCGATAATATGCATGGGATAATTTGAATTCTTTTGCATTTAGATAGATATGCTCTATGGGCTAGAATGTGGTCTATTTTGGAGAAAGACCCATGTGCCACTGAGAAAAATGTTTATTCTGATGCTGTGGGGTGGAACACTGTATACATCTACTAAGTCCATTTGTTCACACTTTTGGTTCAGGTCTGTTATTTCTTTGCTGAGTTTCTGTGCGGTTGACCTGTCTCTTTGCGTCAGAGGGGTATTTAGGTCCCCTATTACAATAGTGTTATAAGTTATTTGATTTTTTATGTCTGTCAAGATTTGACTTGTAAAGTTAGGTGCTCCATTGTTTCGTGCATAAATGTTTAGGATTGTTTCCTCTTCCTCTTGTAGCTTTCCCCTAACTAGTATGTAGTGGCCTTCTTTATCTCTTTTGATTGTTTTTGGTTTGAAGCTTACATTGTTTGCAAACATAATAGCTACCCCTGCTTTTTTCTGGGGACCTGTTGCATGGAGAATTGTTTTCCAACCGTTAACTTTCAACCTGTGGATTTCTTTTTGAGTAAAATGTGTTTCCTGTATACAGCATATCGTTGGATTGTGTTCCTTAATCCAATCTTCCAATCTTTTCCTCTTGACTTTTGAGTTGAGGCCATTTACATTAATAGTTATCATGGTTATATGTTGGCTTATTCTAGTCATGTTATTTACTTGAAGTTTTCCTTCTTTTGCTGACTGTTTAATTATTTGTTCTGTTTAGGGAGTTATTTCTATAGTTGTTCTTGGGATTGTGGTCTCTTTTTTCTCTGTCTAGAATATCTTTTAGTGCTGTTTGCAATGCTGGTTTGGCACTCATGAAGTTCTTCAGTTGTTCTTTGTCGTGGAAATATTTTATTTCTCCATTGAATTTGAGGGATAATTTTGCAGGATACATCAGTCTTGGTTGGAAGTTGTTTTGTTTCAGAATCTGTAGTATCTCGCTCCAAGCTCTTCTTGATTTCATGGTTTCTGTTGAGAAATCTGCTGTGATTCTGATGGGCTTTCCTTTATAGGTGATCTGTTTCATTTCTCTAGCAGCTTTTAATTTTGTGTTCTTTTGCTGGATATCTGCAATCTTGACTATTATATGCCTGTGTGTGTTTTTCTTTGTGTTATGGATCATTGGGTTTCTATATGCCTCGCTCAACTGAGCTTCAGTATCTTTTTCCTTGTTTGGGAAATTTTCTGCTATTATTTCATCAAATATTCCTTTTATATCATTTGTGAGATCTCCTGCTGTTTCACACACTCCTATAATTCGAATATTGTTACGTTTTGCTTCATCTTGGAGCTGTTGGACTGACTTTTCTTGTGTCTTTGGTGATATTATGAAATTCTTCCTTTCACGCTCATAAGCTGCCATGCTGTCTTCAAGTTCTGAAATTCTACCTTCGGTTTCATTTAAACGGTTTTTCATGCTTTCAGCGTTAGTTTTCAAATCCTGGCATTCTCTTTGGACCTGTTTCATTTTTGGTAATTCATTCCTAAATTGCTTTTGTAACGTTTCCATTTGTTTCCTATTTTCTTCTAGTCTTTTGTCTATATCTTCTCTATGTGCACAGAACATTTCTTCCATCATTGTTTTCAGCTCGTTTTTTGTCTGAGAAATCATTGTGGGTATGTGGCTTATTTCTGCTTTAAGTTCTTTTATGGCCTGTTGGAGTTGTTTAATTTCGGATGCAATCGTTTCATAACTTGCAAGTATGTGATTTCCTGGTTCCCCTGTATCCTCACATTCAAAACTTGTTCTCGGTGGGGTTGTGTTTTGATACTGCGTTTTGTTCCTCTGTTTTCCCATTTTTGGGTATCAGATTCAAAATGTGGAGCTATAAATTCCCCAGGCAGTTCAGCAGGCAAAGGTCTGCTGCAGAGGGTGCTCCAATGATTCCTTCTCTTTGGGAGAATGTCCCTTAAGCTGTCTGCTGAGATTTCCGCTTCTACTCCCTACCCCGAGCCCTGGCTGGGGCATATTAACAGGTCGCCACCCCAGGCGTCTTGCAGACAGGCCACTCAGGTGTTCCTCCCTGGGTGGAGCTCCTTCCCCCCTCACAAATCCCCTAGGGGCGCCTAGCTAGCTCTTCCTACCCGGGAGATCCTGCAGTCCTTAAAGCTGCTTTGATGTCACTCGCTGGGCAGAGCTTCTTCCCGACTCAGAAAAAACCGGTTAGAGCACCCACTCAACTCACCCTGGGATCCTGCAGGCAGGAATGCCGTTCAGATGTATCTCCGTGGATCGAGCTTTTTCCTGACTGAGAAATCCTGCCGATTGCAGTTGCTCCAGCTCGCGCAGCGCTGGTTGTGGGGGCGGGGCTCTGAGCGGGATCCCGGAATGCTGCACAGATTGGCGCAGTCTGTCCCAGTAGCTCGTTCTCTGAGTTTCCTCTGCTCCACTGCCTCCAACAAATCCTGGTTACAGCCGTCTCCGAGCCGATCGGGTTCAGGAGCTGGAGGCTTTCCTCCCACCGCAATTGCTCTCTCGGCTGTACGCGATTTGAGCCGAGCTGCGGCCGAAGCGCCTCATGGATCTCTCTGGCGCCCAGCTCTCAGGATCCGCCGACTTCTCGCTGCCTGGCTTGTCCAGCTGGCCCTTTAATGCTCATGCCGCAGAGAGCAGCCCGATCAGTTGGAATTTTTCATCCACGGACCGGCCACCCGAGCGCAAAGGATCAGTCTCTGGGAGAGATTCCCTCTGCCGCTCACCTGGTCCTCTAATCACCTTCTAAAAGCCCACCTCTGAACCCATAAACTTTTTGAAGGATATTTTTGATCCAAATTCTAAGAATGGGGAAAATACTTATAGCTCACAACAAAAACAAGATATACTTCTTTGTGTGTCGAAAGGAAAATGGAGAATTACCTGTTTCTTTTTTGCTCTAGATACATAGGTCGTGTTAACAAGGAGAAGTGATATTAAGAGTTATGGAAAGGTACAGGTAAATGGGTGAATACTGAGAGTTTATCTGGTTAATCCAGTGCCCTCCAGTCTTCTACTGAAGGGAAAATAGTTGGGAAAGGTTGAAGATCTTGAAGTATGTGGAACATTCACTTTGAAACTCTTACAACATCACGTACTACTTTCATTCTACCTGTATGGACATAAATGATTTTGTTTTACTTTCTTTTGATTCCCATGTAACTCTGTGAATAGATCCTAATGACTTGCCTAATGCAGATACATAGGACCTCTTTCAGAAGCATTTCCACTTAAAGAAAAGAAAGAGCAGGAAGAAATGAAGCCTCAACAGGGCTTCCCTTAATTTTTGGTCATGAGCTTCCTTTTTCTGGCAGGGGCTTCTACCCATTCTAGAGCCACAGGAGAAAAGTTACCTCACAGAGAGGTCTAGTCTGGCCTCTATCTCCACAGGATATTTCTCTCACATTAACGCCAACCACTAATGGTCTTTATAAATGCCAAGTTTTAAGTGTATGATCGAAGTTACATTAAAAGAAACAGTAGAAATTAAAACTTTGCAAACTTGATACTTTACAAATATATATATTATATATATTTATACACACACACACAACATATATATATATATGTATATACTTTGTAGGCCTGTGCAAATTCAATTTCAATTTTTATCAGTTTAGTTTAAATCATCTAATTGATTTTCATCAGTATTTGCTTATCAGAGATGTTCGAAATTATTCACTCGAAGCTGCAAGTTAAGAGGCAGCATTCAAGTCTTGGCTTTGCAAGCAACTTGTCAAATCACTGAGTAGATCTCTGTCTTTTTAGGCTTTTGTCTCCTCTAGTGACAATTAAAAGGATTGGGAAAGAATGAATTTGAAGGTTCTACTCTGATGTTTTGGACTTGAAAGCCTCAATTACTAATCTTCAAAATGTTTTAATATATATTAATAATATTCATACATTTTCATACTATTTTATCATTCACAAAGTCCTTTCACCTATATGATCTCCCTTAAATCTTTCCTGTGAGTTAGGCACATTTCATAGAAATGTGAACAAGCTCAGATAAGTTGTAGCTTATCTAAGATTGCAGGGTTACTAACAGGGCAGAGCTGGATAGATAGCTTTACCTGTGTCCAAGTTCAGTTTTTCCATCTGTATCCAGCTGTTTCAAGGTTAAGGTAATATAAGAACATGATTAATTAAGTTCTTACTGAATCATAAAATAATGCAGTACCATACAAAAGAATGTCTGAATTTAGAGTTGAATAGATTTCATTGACAATTCTGAAACCATGATTTGGAGACTCTCTTTAATCTCTTTAAGCCTCATTTTCCTCATCTGTGAAAAGGGAGTTTGGACTTTGGAAGAATTAGGAGGTGTTGTGTACATAGATGAACTCCTCATGATGAATATCATCGTTGTACTGCAAATATGTACTAATAAAAATAAAAATGAAAAAAATTACAGTTCTGAGTTCCTTATTAATGGCTGTGACAAATTTTAGATTAATATGGTGAAAGATTAATAATGAATACTTTCTTGGCCTATATGAAGTTAAAAAAGTAAACTCAACGATTACTGCTACCACCTATTATATATGCCCTTTGGCCACTGGCATATTAAAAATCTTAAACTAGTGTCCTTGACTACACTCCACTACCCAAAAAACTGATTCAATTTAAGATTTCACAGAGAGACAGATTGTTTGGCTGAGTTATGTAGAAAATGTGTGGAGCTGCATTTTCTGAGTGTTCACAACTAGAAAAAAGAACTTCCTTGGGATCCTATCATAGAAAACCAATACATTTTTCAACCCTCTCTGCCCTCAGCGGTATCTGTTCTCAGGGATATCTCCACCTCTCGGATCTAGTATTTCACCATTATGCATTCTTGTGGTGTTGAAAACTTAGACATTTCATCATAATGAAAATAGTGCAGGATATGACAGTGAGTGCTTCAACAGGGACAAAGAAGAGTTTTGAACCCGCTGCTTCTTTGCCCGCCTCCCCATTGGAGTAGAACATTGTAACTTTTGAAGCTAGCATAGAATGGATCATAACCAGCTTGCTGAGCTGGTAACTTTATGCACAATTAAGCCTTGTTGGGACTTTCTTTATTTGTAATAGTGCTGCTACAGCGTGGGATGCTATTCAGCTCCAAACAACATCCCATTTAAAATCTAGGCATTAGTTCAGCCATTAAATTAGGCCATCCCTAACAGATAAACATTGCTCTTTTCTTTGGCCTCGCTTGGCTGAGAAAACCAAATATGGCCAGAGGGTGGCCCTTGAAATGAGAATGTTGGAGGAAGGGTCAATTAACAATAATGATCAAAATTCCATCTAGCCAGAGAAATCACTTTCTCTTAGGCCTTTCCTTCTTGCCTTTAAATGTGAACTTATCTAGTTTTCAAACAGTACTTTAAATGCCAGTTTCAACAAGATCTGAAAGGTCCTTGATTCAGTTCCCAGCAGGCCACACGTGCATGTGCGCACACACGCACGCACACACACCCCAAAAACAACACTAAATACTAAACATAACAGCAACAATGTCCCTGAGACATAGAGGAGATGAATGTGATAGAAAGGTATAAAAAACACTTGCAACAGAAAGATATGGGGAGAATGTTAATAGTAGTGTTGTTTGTAATAATCAGGACTAAACACAGCTCGATGTCTATCAAGAGTAGACAGATGAATTATGGCATATTTATATTATAGAAATTACTAATACATTCAACAACATGACTAGCTTTTACAAACCAAACATAAAGTGAAAGAAAATAGATCCCAATGTTTAATTCCACCTACCTAAGGATCAAAATTTAGGAAAATTAATCTCTGGTGCTATAAGTCAGAGTAACGGTTTCCTTTGGGGAGGAGTAATGGGAAGAAGTTAGAGGGTAAAGTGGAGGGCTTCTAAAACGGTAGAGAGCCAGGTGTGGTGGTGCATGTCTGCAAACCTAGCACTCTGGAGGCTGAGGCAGGGGGACTGCCGTGAGTTTGAGACCAGCCTGTACAATATAGTGAGCTCCACTGAACTACATTCTGAGACTCTGCCTCAAAAAAACCTAAATAAATAATAAAATGATATTAATTAGCTAGTTCTTGATCTAAGTAGTGAATACATGATTGTGTTCATTTTTCATCAAACTACACTCATCTTTTGTGTCTTTTCCTGAATATATTTTACATGATGACATATTTTATATGTTCCATGAAAATTTATTTTGAAATTGTGTTAGGAATGAGAAACTTCTGTAGTTAAGACAGCATTTGAGCTTCTCACAGGCTTCAAATCTCACTGGTGAAAAGAAAACAATGAGTTTTATTTACTTCTCCATTATTTTGATCCGGTTTTTATTTCAGGATAGATTTAGATTTGTGCTCTGTACAGAGTTCCCGTGTACAGTTTTCTTAGTCATGTTCCTTGGCGCCGGGGCAAACTACCCACAACCGGGTAGAGGAGGAGAGGTTTAGTTTGACTCATATTGCAGTTCCTTGCTCCGAAACAGCAACACATAGTAGAGGGAAAGCGGGTCTCCTCACTGGGGACAGGAAGCAGAGGTTCAAGGGAGGAGCCAGGAAGGGAGCTATAACATTCCGGATCATGCCCACAGTGAGATGTTTTTCAGACCAGCCCTCCGCCCCAAGAACAGTCAGCTATCATGCCTGTTTATAATCCAATCACCTTCAGAAGGTCCCATTTATGATCTTTAAAGGGACAGCTAGATATAAACAATGGATCACTCAACTTTCCCGTATTGTTAGCAGGCAGAGAAGGACATTCTCATCGCATCTTATCTGTGTGCAAGGTATCAACTCATCACAACTGAAAACCGATGGTGTGAATCTTATCCCCCCCGAGACAGTGCTTACCAGGTTCCCCAAACAGTTTTCTCTCCTTTTTAATGCTCTATTCTTAGTAAGCAAGTCACTTAGCACTGGCCACACTCAAGGTTGGTGGTGTGGATTAAGCTTTAATACCTTTTTAAATGTCCGTTTTGGTATGCAGTTTGCATTGCACGTCTTATGTTGGCTCAGCTCTATATATAGCTTATAAATTAATATCCTTATTACTTTGCCTCTTTAGGAATAGAGCGCAAATAATGTGCAGTGCAACATATTATTATGAGTTTTCCATTTTAATGAGAACTTTGAACAAGATAAATATACGAAGTCAAGAAAGGACTAGATTGTAGATACTGAAAATACTGTACATGAAAATGACAAGTGAGATCAAGGAAGCATCTTTTTTCACTAGAAGTAATGGTTCATTGGCTTCTGCATGTTAGGGTGGAAATGCGCTTGCAAGAAGGATTTGCATCTAGGGCTGCAGAGATTTATAAACTTGGTGACTTCTGCTTCAGAGCACTTAGAACACACATTCCACGTCTCTGCGGCTGTGTTCTGCACCTAATACATCACCTGAGCCACTAACTCTGGACTGAAGAAGCCCTAGCAGGACCATGGTTCAGATAGTGGGCTGGCGCTTGGACCGGTGAACAGCAGAACGGATCCCACAGAGGAACTGTAATCGCCTCCAATTGAGGAGTAGCTCTGCGAGTAAGGGCAGGGTAGCCGGAGGAAGCCCCGCCTCCGGGCCTTGAGGAAACTCCTCCCACGGAAGCCCCGCCCCGCGCCTCCACCCGCCCCTGCCCCGCCCCTCCCCACGGCCTCGTCTTTCTTCCGGGTCGCGCCGGGCCGGGTTCGCTGCCGCGGTGCCGCCGCGCCAACGCCTGGGAGCCGCCCCCGCGCGCAGGCCTCCCCGCGTCGCCGGGTCCGGGCGAAGCCCTGGGCGCGCGCCTCCCCCGGACCCTGCAGGGTACGGCCCTTCGTTTCCTTCCTCCTCCTGCGGGTGTCCGTCGTCTTCCTGTCGCTGGGGCGGGGCTGCGGCGGTGAGCTGTATTTGGGCGCCGTGGGCGCGGGCCCAGGCCTCTGCTCGTCTCTCCCGCCGCGCTGGGCCACTGGGAATGGCGGGGCCTTGGACACGGCCTGTGGGCCCAGCGCGCTGCTCCTGCGCCGGCGCGCGGCGGGAGGTGCGGAGGTTGCGGACGCCCGGACCTGGCCCGCGCGCGGTCCGCCGGCCTGGGCTGCCCCCGCCAATGCGCCGGCTGCTCCCGCTCCCCGCCCGGGCCGCGCGCCCTTGTGTCCGACTGCGCAAGATGCTCGGCTGCATCCTGGTCTCTGTGCTGGGCGGTCCCTGCCAGGGGATGGTGTCCACTTGTCTGGACGGGACAGCTTGTCCACAGCGGAGCTGGCTTTGGTTTTCCTTGGTTTCCCGAAGCTCATTGTCACAAAGCCGAGGGATGCGTTCACTAACTGAGATACACAAAGAACTAGAGAGTTGTGACGATATAAACAAGTGAGATTCCGGGGTGGCAGGATCCAGAGCTTGGCTTTACGCCTCGGAGGGCTCCCTGTTCCCAGCGAGACACAAGCGCCCCGTTCTGCTTCCTCTGAGCACTCCTCGGTTTCGTAAGGTTGCAGGGAGGCTACGGTTTCCTCTCCAAGCTCAGCTCATGCCTTGTCCTGCACTGCAGAATGTACCTGTTGGTTGAAAAGGGGCATTTTCCAGATATTTCAGCGCCCCTGTAGTTCTTTAGCAGATACTAAATTCTTGTGGAAAAGGAACAGTGTATTTCTCTTTATGGTGGCAATGTGTACAACCCTTAGTAGGCACTCTGTCTTCATTGAATTGGATTCTTTCCACACTTTCGTGTTCCAACTTTTTTTAAACTGCTGCCCCAAATTTTGACTTTTCCAAATGTGCATTTTCATATGCACATTACTGACTGGAAAGGCAGAGAGGTCAGATCAGTTGGATTTCTGTAAGATGGGCGAGCCAGAATGGAGTAAAATAACGTCAGTGACAACTTACCTTTTATTTCCACATATTGTCAGCGACCAAAAACTACCCCTTTATCGTGTTGGTTTCGTTGCCTCCTCCTCTTTAATGTTGGTGTGGTCAGTATTCACCATCTTAGCTTCACAGGTCTAAGTTTGGTGTCCTCTTAGGAATGCCTTCAATCAGGAGTTGTTTTATAAACACACCTCTCTTTTCCAGTGCTTTTAAAGAGGTTTTATTTGCATCTGAGTGTGGGGTAGGAAGTAAAGCTCTCCTCAGTTGTTAGGGGGTGACTCAAGATTGTTGAATCTAATACAGTGATTGTTCAACTGTTTAAAACACTTTTTCCAGTGAAAACTTCTTACATTGCCAACAGTGATGGGATAATATGTTCAAAGCAAGGGGGAGTGTAGTGTTTTGAGGGAGATCTTTGGTAATGTGTTTTTACTGTAGTGAATATTTATATGTTTATACTATGTTTTTGATCACCCTGTGTATGTATCATGGACACTGCCTCTTACATATTTGTGGGGCTTTTTCGGAGTGGTGATCTCTGCCTGTCTGTGGTGATGCCGAACTGTTCTGGTTACTCTGGCTTTATGAGGTCTTTCAGGGTTTAATGCCTGCATATTGTAGCCATCTCTAAATACTTTTACTGGGAGTAAGTTGAATCTCTTTCTTCACGTCTTACCCCACTTAAAGTTTCTTGGCTCTTCTTGAAGTTAACTTTTTGGTTTGACTTTCTTGTGGTTAGTTTAATTAGTAACCATTGTTAACTAAATCCCTCTGTTGCTCACTGAGCAGTCACCAGCAGCATATAGAGCTTCTTTCCAGAGCAGTACATAGAGAAGCAGCCTGATTCAAAATCTGCATGTCTTTTGACATTGCGTTATGTTTTATTATGGTTCGTGTGTGTCTTCACAAGCTACCAGAAGGATCTTCTATACCTGATTTCACCAGTGTAGACCTTCTATACCTGGTCTCACCAGTTATGAGGAATCACTTATAGGAGTGATTCCCAAGATAAGCTCATGTCCATTTGTATTTTACCGTCCCAAGTATAATAAACTTTCTTATGTTGCACTGACACTTCAAAACGGCATTAGATCATAAAATTATGTAATCATTCTTTAAAAATAATCGAGAAGTACAGAAATAGCAGAAAGAAAAGTGTTGTGTGTGCCTATCAATGACCTTGTTTCAAGAAGATCATTGCAGTATAATTTGTTCTTCCAGATTTAAAAATGTGTAAGGCTCTAGCAGTTTTATAACTGGCACCGTACCGTATATAATTCTCTGCAGCTTCTACTTAGTAATAATTGATATGTGTCTTTCTGTGTCAATGTAGATATATAACATCTTCTTAAACAGTTTTCTGGTATTTCATTGTGAGACTAATTTAAAATTTAACGAGCCCTCTGTTAATATATAGACTACTTCAAATTTATTTCTATACGAACAAAATTATAAGTGGGCATGGCACTTTAATCCCTGGCACTCAGGAGGCTGAGGCAAGAGGATCACTTCCAGTTGGAGGCTAGCCTGGGCTGCATAGTGAGTTTAAGGTCTTCCTGAACTACATACATGAGACCTGTCTCAGAAAACAAATAAATGGAAAAAAAAAAAAAACACAACAAAAAAGACCACCACCCCAGAGTTACAGGTCCAGTTTTGTATGTCTGCTGTTACCGTCAGATTCATTTCTATAGTTTCAGTTAGTCTCAGCCCACAGTCAGTCTCAGCCCAAAAATATTAAATGGAAAGTTCCAGAACTAAATACTTAAGTTTTCTGTTATGTGCTCTTCTGAACAGTATGATGAAATGTCACGTCTCCCTGCTCCATGACTCGTGTGTCCGTGATGAATCTACCACCTGCCTATTAGTCAAATATTAGCTTTTATGGTTTCAGATAAACTGTCATGGTTTTGCAATGCTTGAATTCAAGTAATTCTTATTTTGCTTAATAATGGCCTCATAGGCCAAGCAAGGGTAGTAATGCTGGAAATCAGATGTGCCAAAAAGAAGCCACTAGGTGCTTCTATTAAGTGAAATGATTAAAGTTTATCTCAGGTATGTATGTATAGGAGAAAACATTGCGTATATAGGTTTCTATACTATGCATGATTTTAGTCATCCACTGAGAATCTAGAAACATGCTGTATAAATAAATGGAACAGTTTATACATGTTTGCAGGTTTGTTTATTTCTTTAGTGTAAATACTGAAATTTCTGAGCCAAAAGCTATATTTACATTTTAAATTCTCAGAGAATTTTCTGTAGTCCTTTTCAGAAAAGTTGTTGATAAGAATCAAATTATAAAATCTGTAAGAATGCTTTTTTGGCCACATCATTGTCAAGAATGGTCAAGAGTCTGAGATTATTGGCTGTGGTGGTGCACTCTTGTAATCCCAGCACTTGGGAGGCTGAGGCAGGAGGATTGTTGCGAGTTAGAGACCAGCCTGGGCTACAAAGTGAGCTGAAGGCCAGCCTGAACTGCATATTAAGACCCTGTCTCAAAAAGACCCCCTCCCCCAAAAAAGAGTCTGTGATTATATCTGCAAATCAAGTTCTGTGGATGCTGGCAGAAGACGTAAGACTCCTGGGTGAGAAACAAAACAGCGGTGCCCAGAGGCCACAGACTGTCAGCCTCCTGCTGAACCCTGGAGGTCCAGTTTCCATAGGTTGATGTGACAAGGGCCAGGTGACACTGGCACATGGAGCAGATTTTGTGGTAGGAGAAGAGGCCTGAGGTTAGAGTACCTGAACTGTTCATAGTGGGCTGCCAGGAAACCTGCCTCCTTTGTCCTGGACGCAGACCTCATTTTCCTGGGTAGTGAACAAACCCGCCCTCTCCTACAGAAGGAGACCTTTTTATTTACCAGGGCTGTTTGTTGAATAAACACCATTGAAGATATAATCTGAAGCAAAGTCATTTCTGCCTTTGTTTGTAGACATGTAGAAACTAATGTACATGTGAGGTATTATGGCACAATTATAGCTGAGATGATATGGCTTTTTACATTTAGCAATTTTATGGATGACAAAATGTTTACATTTCTTTTGATATTGACTGTCTATACATGTTAAGTGGTATTTATATTCTCTTGTTTTTTAATATCCTTATGTCTTTTTTCTATTGAAGTGTTCTTCGTCATGTTGAGTTTTAGTAGCTATTGTGACTACTAATAACTTGAAACACCACTTATTAATATTTTCTCATAGTATATTTTTCATTTCATTCTGGGAGCTTTTGCTGTATAAAAATCTTAAGGTTATGTGTTTCTGTCAAGACTTACCAAACTGTGCACTTAAAATGGGGTACATCTTTTGAAATGCAAAGTGTACCCCAACTTTGGTTCAACAGTCTTATATCATTTAGTTACTCTTTTAGCTATAATCTACTATATAGTACAAGGATAAACCTTATACTTTTACTGGACTTGGATTTTTGTTAGGCAGGATAACTCTGAACCCATTATATTTTATTAGATATAATGTTCTCTATATCTGTTACAAAAATTACAGTTATAGCATAACTATAATATAAGTAGGTAATATTTGGCTAAATATAATTAGTGTGGTTTTAATACGTATAAATAATATCTTTTTCTCTTCAACCAGTGTACCAGTTAATCTTTTTTTCCCTCAGTATTGGGGATTAAACTGAGGACCTTTGTACTGAACTACATCCCCAGCCCTTTTTTTATTTTTGATTTTGAGAGAGTCTCACTACATCACTAAGTTATCCAACCTGGGCTTGACTTTCCAGTCTTCCTGCCTCAGCCTCCCAGGTTCTGGGATTATAAAGTGTGCACTAGCAGGCCCAGCCATTGGTTAATCTAAATTGTCAGCTTGACTATTGTCTTGGTTACTTTTATCTTGTTGCTGAGACAAACTACGTGATACCCAAAATTAAGGAAGGGAAGGTTTATTCAGCTTATGGCTTGTGGAGGTTTCAGTCCATACTCGGCTGACTCCAAGGCAGGGAGGCACATGGCAGAGGGCAACAGCTTACAGCAGCAGAAGACAGCAAAAGCAGTGAGAGCAAAAGGGAAGAGAAGCAGAAGAAAGAGCAAGCTTCTTTCCCTCCCTTATATTGTATGCAAACTGCCTGCCCTAGGGTGGGTGTAGCACTCACACCCACAATCCTAGCATTGGATCAATGAAAAATCTAGAAGTCCATGACTGCATGAAGATTTGGGGGGACATGCAGACACAAACCATAACTGGATTAAGAGATTCCTGGAGCGGTAATTAGACCACAGGTTGTTATACTTTCCAGTGAATTGATTCACTTGTGCAGAGCTGAGTGAGCTCCTTGGAGTGGGGCCTGGTTGGAGGGGTGGATCAGGTGGAACTTGCCTTGGGAGGTATATATTTTGCTGCTGTTCTTCCTCTGCAGCCTGTTTCCTGTGTCCATGAGGTGAGTGGCTTTGCTCCTCCAGGCCCTTTCTGCCATGGTATTTTGCCTCACCTCAAACTCAGCAACAGAACCAGCTAACCATGGACTGAAACCTCAAACTATGAGCCAAATAAACCTCTCCTTCCTTTTGTCTGTGTCACTCATGTTGTCCCGGTAACAGTAAATCTAATCAATATTACCATCTATTCCTACTTTTTAGTATTGGAAAGATGTATGTTATGTGTGTGTGTGTGTGTGAGTGGATGCTCTAAAGGTTTAGGGTTCTTCTGAATTCACAGTTCTTCCTAATCTTCCAGTTTATTGTTACCTGTTATGAAGCCATGGAGAGAAAGGTAGCAGGTAGTGCAGTGTAGTGATAACTGTGTTGAGGATACCTTGTACAACTGCATAATTAGAAACATACCCTTGGGCTGGGGATATAGCTCAGTGGAATAAACGCTTGCCTAGCAAGTGCAGGGTCCTGAGTTCAATCCCCAGTACTGCAAAAAAAAAAAAAAAAAAAAAAAATTTAGAAACATACCCTTCCTTGTCACTATGAAATAGTGTCTTGGGCAAGGGTTTCCAGGTCTGCCATATCAGAAAATCACCATTCCTTTTGTTATGCAGCTTTGTTTTTAGTCATTGATTCCTTTCATTCTTTTTTTCTACTTTTCCTGCTACTAGAGACTGAACTATAAAATAATTCCTGAGATAATAAACTTAAGAAGTGAAAGGGCTTATTTTGGCTCATGGTTTTAGAAGGTTCAGGTTTGGGTCACTTGACTGTTTGGCCTGTAGCAGCCAAAGCAGCACAGTCAAGGAGCAGGTAGTAGAGGAGGTCATGCACTTCCTGGTGGGTGGAAAGCAAAGAAAGAGGCGCTTGGGGCTGGGGTACAGTATCCCTTTCAAGAGCATGCCTGCAGTGACTGAGCTTCTTCCCACCGGGCCCCCCTCTCTGAGCCGCTCTACCGCCCCCCAGTAGTAGAGGACCAAGTGGGTGACACTTACCTAAAGCATAGTCGGTCTTTTTTATTAAAAAATATTAAAGCAAAAATGTCTTAATGAGAGAATTTACCTGTGGAAGAGAGAGATACATAAAGTTTTAAGATACCTCTACAGTGGACTCCTTACTATACTATTAACTTTTTCAGTAAGTTTTAAGCATATAACATAATTGGAATGTAAATAATTATAATGAAGGGAAAGGGATGACTTTCTAACACAGCCTGCTTCTCCAATGCATATGCAGCATCATAACAGTTTCAACCTGTCGTTTTACTCTTGTTATGTTCTTGCCTTTCTTGGTCTGTCTCTTTTCTTGGCTCTTGAGTTATCCCTTTTCTTAAGGACCTCTTTTCTTTCTCAGCCATCCATAGTTCTTCCAGTTCTCTGTAATCAACTATGGGCTTAACGTAGATTTGGGATGTTATAAAAAAGTCATTGTATTTGAGAAAATAGCTTTCTTTTACCTCTCCAATCATCTCTTTCATGAATCTTTCTTTAATTTCAATCAGAGTTTCTTTGTGGCCAGAGTCAAGTCTCTTTTATGTATTCAGTGGGTGCTTTTATACTAACAAAAGTTACCACTTTTGTACATTCTCTTTGAACAGTAAAATTTCAATATGTATACTATTCTTTCTTGGATGGCTTCAAAGAAGGTCATACATTTGATTCTTACCTATTGTGTTTCAGTTTTTATTATCCATTTCCCCCACTTTTTCTCTATATGAAGACATGGAACTTTTTTTCACATATACCTGATCTTGATGTGTCACTGGCTTTATTTCTGTGTTTATTTTTAAAAGATTGTAATTCTCTCCTGGCATCTACTCTGCTAATCTTCTTTAAACAAGAAATATTTTTGAACATATTAGGCCCTAAGGGTTTAGTTATAATTAAGATATATTCTCTGGATTTGTGGAATTCATTGTATTGGGATAGAATAATCTTTCAGCAAGTGATATATAACAAATGATATGTAACATACAAGTACAAAGGATATGTGGGAGGTGGATGTGTAGTGTCTGAAAGTGACTTGGAAAGATGGGTGAGAGTGCTAAGCAGAGGAGGACTTCTGCCATCCTCACTTGGAGACTTAAGTCACTGGTACCATTGATGGAATGGTGGAGGTTCTGGTGGGTCGACAGCAAGGGCAGTGGGTGTGCAGAAGTGAAAGGGAGAGGGAGGAGACAGTTGCAAAGGTATGTGGAACTTTCTTGTATGTCATGTTATTAAATAGACCATCTTTTTTTGAAAGGTGCCTTTATGCTTTGAGAAGGATGAGGCAGATGATGACCTAGGGAGGAGACAGGCTTGCCAGAGAGACAGGAAAGGATATGACAGTATGTGTTATTCTAGGACCCTAGAGGGGGCAGGCCGGGAAAGAGGGCTGCTGCTCAGTGTGGGGTCAAATGCAAGTACAATTTGGTGAGTGCTGCACCGAATTCAAATATAGTGTAAGTCCATTCATTTCTTATTTGATGCTTTCCTTATTTCTCCTATGTTTTGGTTTCTAGATTCAACCAGCAAAATTCTTCCCTTCAAATAGGGTCTCTTGACCAGTTTCACTGGATTCAGAAATTATAAACATTTAAAGTTTGTCCATTTTCTTGACTTACTACCTCATCATATATTGCGTTGCATTTTGGTGCTGTGCTGCAAAGCTACCTAATCCTTTTTCCTACTATTTCATTGACATATCTCTGCAGAATATTCACAAGTAAGTATTGTGTTAAGACTCACTGTCTGTGTATGACTGCCTTCTTTCCTGTCACTTCAATCATTTCCTATATTTTTTCACTTTAATAGAAAGAGTTGTCTTTTGAGTGTTGAACTTGTTTTCCAGGTTCTTTTATCACCCTGTGAACGTAGCTCTAGATGATTCTGTTGCCTCCTTTTATTGCACGTGGAGCCCACTTCCCCCTCTTCCGTCTGCTGAAGCGCAGGCTAACTTCTCGGCAGCTCCTGCCATCCTGTTTCTCTCCGCCTCATCGACTCCCCATCTCACTTCAAATCTCAGTGGTAAACATATGTTCTCCCTTGTCTATGCCTCTTAATTTCTCTTTTCCACTGCTTCTGCTTTCTCTGTAATTGTATGATTTAACTTTGTCAAGCATTTTCTAATAGGGAAGATGTGATTGAAAATAAAGTTGTATTATAATAAAATCACGTCATTATAAAGCAAGTTGTTTCCCAAGGAATATGAAAGTCTCAAGACACAAGTTAAAGTAGCTGTTGTTCTGTGTTCCTTGGTTGTGCTAGGACTGTGTAAAAGTTCACTGTGTCCCAGAGAGTTTATCTCACAATCATATGCATAAGTGATAGGATTGAGCCCCAAATAAAATAAAGACCATTCTGTTTGTACTTCTAACTTCTCACATGAAAATAATATGTGTTTTGAGAGTCCTAAAAATTAAAAAGGCTTTTTGAGTGAGCTAGAAAAGACATTGTCTCCCCAAAGGTACATTTTATAATCACCATTTTGGAAAATTCAGTGTTCCAGACTAATATTTATGTATTTGTCCCAGGTGGGAAAATCACTTTGTCTTTCTACCGTGTTCTCCCATAGACCAGAATGATCGCGTCTTTTGCCCTTGGTTCGCTGCCCACTGGGATATTTGTTGGTTATCACAAATCGCCGTTTCACCTTGGCAGAAGTCCAGGCGGTACACGGGCAGTTTGGGCTTCTGCAGTGGTTGCTGCTGCCCACACGAGCCCCGAGACAGTATCCCCTTTCCACTTCAGTTCCCAGGGAAAGGTGGAAGGAGGCACCCTTTCTTCTCCATGTGGTCTTCTCTACCCCGAAACCGCTTCTGTATGTCATCTCTGGGCTGGAAAGGAGGTTAGTGTCAGTGAAGGGCATTAGCTATAGGTTTGTACATTCCCATTTTTTAATTTCTAGGTCTTGCTTATTTTCAAAAATAAGTTTTAATTTATATGGCACTAACTGAACAGCACTGATGGAAAAAGAGTATTTGCTTTTTCAGTACCAAACACTGTTTTTCCCCCTCTTTCAAAACTTTTGTCTTTTTTAGCTTTGTTTCACAAAAATTAACTTTATTTCACAAAAATTAAGAGATTATTTTTATCCACAGTTGGACAAAAATTGTCTATTTTACATTTCTATACTGAAGAAGCTTGAACACATATATTTACAGTTTATAACTCATTTTTACATATGTTGCTGCAATGCAAATTTTATTTAACTTTAACACAGCTTAAAAATAATATTGCCCATATGACAATCTTGCTGATTTTGACATTATCCTGTAATCTGCAAAAACTAGCTGAGAAGCAATTATAAAGTTTGTAGCTTGGTACATCAACCAAAATTTGACTTTCACAATTTGTCTCAATTTTCTTTTTGCCAGGAATACTTGTGAAGGTTCACATGAATGGTGATGTCTTACCTTGCATGACATTTCTTTCATTTTATAAAACTGTTCTGCTTTCTGATAAACAGTTTTTAAACGAAAGTGGCAGGAAATTATAGAATGAGAAATGATATCAAAGGTCACACAGCCAATGCCTGCCTCCATGTTGACCAAAATGTCATGCGCTGCGAAACTGTATTTTAGTAAATGCTTGACTGCCTTTGTCCAAAAAAAAGGCTTCTTCTTGAGACTACAAACTCCTGCCCTGGGTGAGTCTCCTGACTGACCCCTCATCTCAATTCATTTTTATAGTGGTCTGTAATTTTATACTGTGATGCTTTGCCAGTATGGGTTTTGTTTGTTCTGTGTGGAAGCACTTTACAGGGAGGATTTTCATCAGTGCTTACCACATCCTAAAATATTGCCAATTTGTGACTACTTTTTGTTTTTTTTGACTTGGGGTAAGGTGGGATTGTAAGCCATGAAGGTAGCATGAATGTAGGTCTAATGCAAGGCAAATCCCTAATAGGGCTCTCCTTTACCCTGGTGACTCTTCCCCTATCAACTAAATTGATGTCATGTCTACTTGTGTCTCTTGACCAGGCGCTAAGTTTTCACAGTCCTGGTTTCATGGATAGGGTCAATCCTTTTGAGTTTTGGCTTCAAGAAGGTCCTTTCAAATGCAACCTGTGTCTTGAGATGATTTCCCTGAAGGAGTGGGGGAAAGTCCTCTTTGTAACCTGGGCCAGTAACCAGTCTTATGAGTCAGGTTAGCTTCAGGGCCTGTCCCTTGCACTTGACTTTCACTTTTGTTTCTCACGACTATGGATTCTCCACACTTACTTCAGGCTCACCTCTTTGTTTACTGTTTGGTTCTGTTTCATCCAGTATCTTAGTATGTTCGGACCCAGATGGGATTAAGAGATAGAAGGATGCTATTGTATAATTTAAAAAAAAATTAGACTTTTATAAAATCTTTCCTTTGTTTACTTATTACCTCTCCATCAACATGTCAAGTATTCTTTGCCTAGGTATGTACTGAATGCTATAAGCAGTGAAGACCTTAGACTGGGTTCTCTTCTTCCAGAAAACCTACTTGTAAAATAGCTTCGTGGAGATGAGTCTGGTACAGATGCAGTGAGAGTGTTCTTATAATAAGGAATAAGATGGTTGGGAAAGAAATGATAGAACAGTTGAGACTTAAAATATGAAAGGTGGTTAGAATTTGATTGGGTTTTCTGGAAGAGGTCTGTGCAGTTGAGGAGAACCATAAAACACCAAACCAAGGAGTTTAAATTCTATTTAGCATAGCAGAAAAAGACACTGGAGGCTTTGGGTGGGAGAGCCATTTAAGGCAAATAGTGTTTTATAATCTCAGTGTTAAAGTTTTGGAAGGCTAGCACATTCTTCTACTGAAGAAAAATTTGTGTATTCACATTTTACTTAGGAAAAATTGGATTCAGGACTTTTCAGGTAGCAAACTAACTATAAGGATGGAGGTTGCCTACTTTGTGACGTTGGGACAGGCCTGTACTGTCAGCGAGGAACTGACTAGGAGGAAGAGTACCCTCTAGGAAACCTTGGACTTTTGGAAACTTCTTATTACTAGATTAGATCTCTCCCCCTCAAAAAATTTTTGAGACCAACTCTAGCAATGTAGCCCATCTAGGCTGACCTCAAACTTACATGCCTGGCATCTAGACCAAACGATTTTTTTGTGTTGTTGTTTCTAGGGATCGAACCTGGGGCCTATACACTGAGCACTTCCCCCAGATTGTTTTCAAAATGATCTTACTGAGTGACTAAGTTGCCCAGGCTGGTTTGAGTTTAAGATCGTCCAGTCAGTCTTCTAGAGGGCTGGGGTTATGGGCCTGTGCCACCATGCTCAGGTTAGGCCAAATCTATAAAACAGTTTGGGCCCCAGTGAAATATGTATACAAGTATATCTGAAGGAAAACTGGGTCTGCAAACTTTGTATAGATGGGTTCCATTATTGTATTTTTATTTTACTGTCTCATAAAATTATTTAAATAATAATGGAGACTTGCCCACAAAATTCAGAAAATCATAATATATTTGATTTGAAAGTTCTATGCCTGGTAGCAATTTATTTGTAATAATAATGTTTTTGGTATATTTAACATCCTGATTTGAAATAAAAATAATTTCCAAAACTCTTGTTTTATAGGTAAAAGAATGTCAAATTTCAGCATCTGTACCTGAAAGCAGCATACACATTTCAGGACACATGGAGGAGTGCCAACTTCTGCATTTCACTTGTGTATCCTGTGACCATTCTATCTGGGGTGAGTGATTTCTAACTATAACTGGCAACCAACTGGGTGCCAGCCAGCCAGGGACTGCCCTAACAAATAATGCTAGAGTTATAAATTAAACACTGTCTGGTGGTCTGTGATGTGTAAGGCAGTTAATTTAGTTGGTCTGAATTAACTGTCTGCTATATTCCTACAGTATGAAATTTGTACTTAGCATGTTTGGAAGATAATAATAAAACAATAGGAAATTAGTTGTTAAAAGGTTAAATGATGGTAATGCCTGTCATTGCTTTGGATTTACATAAGTGTTTTCGCTAGTTTTAATTTTAAAAGCTCAAGAACTTGTTGTTTTGTGAATGTTGGTTATAATTTTGTACAAAATAGGGCTTTGGGAATCATACATCTTCCATTGTCTTGCAGTATTATGTTTTATACATGTACAATGTTTAGGTTTCTTACAGATACATTAGAGAAATTATTTATACCAGAGAGTCACATTTATAATTTAAAACTTACTTTCTCAAAGTTTCATTCTGGGAAATTACATTGAGTGTAAAACCTATTTGTTACCTTATCCATGCATTTTTTTTCTTATTTAATTTTTTACTTCACCACGCCATTCATTTTTTAGAACATCCTTCAGAGTTCATGCGTCTTACTGAGGACACCTGACCTTTTGAAGCTTCATAATTCACATCTAGATGTCACCAGTCTTTCCCATGTTAACAGTTCTGACTATGTTTTATTATATGTGCCTTCGGCGCCGAGCCAGGACAGATGCAAGAGGAGAAATGATGAACAGCCATAGAACTATAGTGTCAAACAGCCGGACTTCCCCTCTTAATGCAGAGGTGGTCCAATATGCCAAAGAAGTAGTGGATTTCAGTTCTCACTATGGAAGTGAGAATAGCGTGTCCTATACCATGTGGAATTTGGCAGGTGTACCAAATGTATTCCCAAGTTCCGGCGACTTCACTCAGACTGCTGTGTTTCGAACTTACGGAACGTGGTGGGATCAGTGTCCTAGTGCTTCCTTGCCATTCAAGAGGACACCACCTAACTTTCAGAGCCAGGACTATGTGGAACTTACATTTGAACAACAGGTATATCCTACAGCTGTTCATATTCTGGAAACCTATCATCCTGGAGCAGTCATCAGAATTCTGGCATGTTCTGCAAATCCCTATTCCCCAAATCCCCCGGCTGAAGTGAGGTAAGATTCATTTTTAATGACATAAACTTTATGGCTGAAAGGTTTTGATTGTTTCCTTATAGGAGTTTTTTTTTTATCAGAAACATTCTTTTAAGTAATTTAAACAAATGATTTTGAAAATATTCCTCAATATCCTGATGGCCATGAGAGATCAGATGCATGAAGATTTAATGAATGCTTTCTTCTAACACCTCACACTATAATATTCATAGATCATAATACTTGTCATAGAATTTACTGTAAATAAAAAGCACAATTTGAACTGTGCACATAAACCAATCTAGAGGTTAGTAGGCAATATGCCTTCTAAAATATTTTGAAACAAACATTGTTTTAAAATATTTTGAACAACTCATAATATGCACTGATACTGTAAAAGAGGTTTTTAAGGGATTGACCTTAGGGTTCAGATGTTTTTGTAGCAAGCATATTCATTTAAAAATAAGCACTCCTTTAAGTAACTAGTGTGCTTTCCTTACAAGCCTATTTATATCATTAGTTTGCTGAGCAGTTCCTTTCTCTATCATTTTTGTAATTCTACCTTTTGACTTTTTAAAAATGGAACTCTTTGAGTGTAATCACATAGTCCAGTAACCTAAAAGAGTATACAATGCAGCCTTACATTTATCCTGTTCTCTGTGTGCCTATGACCCAACCTTTCCTCAGAAGAAAACACTTTATCAGCATACTTTTTCAGTTTCTTTCTGCAGGTACAAGAACTACAAGTATATTTTTATTTTCTTATTCACAAAAATAAGCATACTATTCACATTGTTTCTGTACCTTGATTCACTCAGTAGTATATATATTGAACCCATTCAGATAAGTGCAGAGTTTCCTCATTCTTTCCTACATCTGTAAGCATTGCAGAATGATGTGTACCCCAGTTTATTAACTTGTCCCCAGTTGATGAACAGTTGTTTCCGGTCTTGCTATGATAAACATGAAGGCAAGGAATGGACCTATCGTAGGTTGTTTCACCTATGTGCTGCTATATCTGTGGGGTAAGCTTCCCCAAAGAGTTGCTTGGCCAAAGGTACACATATTTACAACTTGCATGTGGAGTGCCAAATTTCCCTATGAATACTCTGCACCTATTTATGTTTTGCTTATAATCTACAATATGCTGCTTTTGACCAAGCCACACCCACAGAGTATGTTAATAAATTTTTTTTGCAGTTTAGTGTGTGAAAAATGTTATTTCATGTTGTTTATTAAAATCCTTTTACAGTATTATCTCTGAGGTTGAATACCTTTTCAAGTGTTGGAGACGTTTATATTTCTTTTTCTTTGAACTACTTGATTGTATTATTTGCCCATTTTTCTATTAGTTGGTTATCTTGGTGTTCAGATCCTTATATCACTACTAATTCTCTCATTTACATGTTTTTGTGTCTCCCATGTGCTAGGCATTGAGAATGCACAGTGAACAATGTACAAATGACAAAAATCAGGACTCTTAGGTGTTTATTCTAGCCCAGAGTAGTTCGTGGGCACCTGGTAAGCTCTCAGACTCCACATTAGCTGCTGTAGAAGGAGTGGGGCTGGGATCAGCAACCACTCTCGTGACCCGCTGCCTCCTTGACGTCTCTTTAACTCTGCAGGGTGCTCCTCCTCAGGCCCCCACAAAACAAGTACAGACTACAGCTCCGCTTGAATCAGAGACCGCTAGGATAATCTTGTTCTTTTCAGAGCTATTTTAATTATTCATTGTGTGCAGTGTATTAATGAGTCATTAAAAAAACACCGGAAACTGGCATCCTTTAATATAATCCTTTTTTTCCCTAAAGGGGAAAAAAGTGTGGAAATTTGGGCAAGATCTCTTCTTATGTGAGAATTGTTTTATTGGGACTCTGTTACTCTGCCTCTTTCTGACAGTGTTATCCACATTCTTTTTTAAAAAGCTGAATGGATTTGGGGATGAGATCTATGAAATATGTAGTGTTTTCTCCAATCTAAAACTTAATGGCTGTATAACTGATTTTGGGTACAAACCATTTTCTTACATTCCTGAGAGTTCCAGTATATGATTTTGATTAAAGTTCAAAATATATTTACAGAGGTGTCTCTAACTTATTTTAGTGATATTTAGCTTTATCCCTCAGAAAATACCATGAAAGTTTAAGAGAAAAGGAATTTGATTACAGTATAAGAAAGGCCATTTAAAAATTTTACTGATTATGAAAGCAGAGGATGTTTCATTAAAAAAAATTAATGGAAAATACAAAAAAAGGGAAAAAAGCACAGAGAAAATACCTGTAGTTCTTCTGCCCAGATTCAGTAACTGGTAAGGTTTTGGTGACTTTCTTCAGGCAGTGAGAAACACTCATAGAACAATGCCCCTTTTGCCAGTTCACTGCTGGGCGCAGAACAAAGGGCCAGACAAAAGTGGCCATTGTTTTCAGAGCTCACAGGCCAGCCTGGAAGGGGACCATGGACTCACAGTGAGCGTATGTTGGCAGAGGACAGAGCCTAAGCTGTAGGGCTCAGAAAAGGCTTCCTGGAGAAAGTGAGGACACTGAGAGTGGGGGTTGAGAGAGCCTGCAGTGTGGAGGAGAAAGGTGGGGAAGGAAAGCATTTTTGAAGGTATTTGTAATTTAGCACATGATTTTATGCCTACCTGAGTAAACAAATATGTTGGAGTATTTCTTTGTTGGAAGTGGACCTCCTGTAATCCCAAGCACTCAAAATTTAAAAGCAGCCTCACCTATTTCATTCAATTTCAGTGAAGTATAAAAATTACAGGTAGTTCTACAAGATACGTCTTTGCTTACTTCTTGCCAGTACCATAAGAGGAAAGAAAACGTAGTAGTAGGGAGTGTCCTGATCCTAAAGTGTAAGATCTCAGTGGATGCCTGTACAAGAGTCAGAAAACGGGCCGGCTCAGAGCTACAGTTTGGAAGGAAGAGATAGGGAAGAGTGAGGGGAGAGAAATGACAAATTGAAGATACATTAAAGATTGGAATTACATTATATGGGAATGAAATTAGTGGTGTGGATTTCTTTTTCTTTTGAATGTTAAAAGCACTTTGTATAATGAAGTTAAGAAAGCAGAGCGAGAGAAAGAGGCTGTCACAGAGAGCATTTGCTGCCAGAAAGAGTTGCTTAAGCAACAGTTTCACAAATTTGTCATGGTCTGGTCACTTTGACATTGTGGATGAAGAGATATGATTTTGTCATTTAAGTTAGAATTGACCAGGCCTTTCACATAGAATGGGAGTGTGTTAGTTTCCAATTGCAGATGGGTTGGGTTGTTGTCTCTGAACACAAATATTCATAGGCTCTTTGTGTTTGATGAATTTTATTCTTAATTTTCAGGAGAAAAATTGCAAAAGTAACAAGTAGAGGGTAATTATAAAGATTCTGGAAACCATAAAGATTCCTACGTTTTAGTTCCCTGTTTTGTGGCTATGCATTCCCTGGGTGATACGTGTACTAGAATTCCCACTGAGTCTTCCATTTCTGGGTCATATCCAAAGAAGTGAAACCTGTATGCTAAAGAGCTACCTGAATTCTCAGTTATGATGGTGCTATTTGTACCAGCTAAGATAGAGAATCAGCCTAGGTGCTGATCAACAGATGAATGGATAAAAAATAAGGTATATGTATAATGAGGTGTTATTCACTGGTAAAAAAAAAAAAAAACAACAAAATCCTGTCATTTGCAGTAAACCTGACAAACTGGAGAATATTATGTTAAGGGAAATAAGCCAGACACAGGAAGACAAGTACCATATGATATTCTTTTCCATATGTGGATGCCAAAAAAAAGTCAACCTGAAGACAGAAAAGTAACTACTAGAGATTGGGAAGAATGTGGGGGAAAGTGGAAGGGGAGGTTGGATTTGATCAGTGCTATGCATATTTGGAATTATCACACTGAGCCCTCTTAATATGTACAATTAATGTGATTTAATAAAAATATTTTAATAAGAAATTCTAAAAAGAATTCCCATTGGACTTCTACCTTATGCTTTTACTCCTGAAAGTAGAAATTATCCTACGTCTTTTCACTATTTTTCCAAGATGGTAGCATATGTCTTCTGTGGCTCCTTCTTGGGCTAAAGACTATTAGGGTTTTTCTGTGCCAATGGTTTCCATGTTTTAGATTTCTCCTGTGAGTTTTATACTCTTGTATAATTTAATTTCCTACACAGTTAATCAGTTTTTACTTAGATTTCAATAGATCATTGGGCTAAGGAAATGAACCAACAGTTTTTTGGGGGAGGGTAATAGTCTCTTATGATTAGTAAACATTTTAATTATTAATTATTAGTGTATTATAAATTATACCATAAGAGATATGTTTCCTGTTAAATTAGAGATTATTTTTAAAAAGATAATGCTTTCAGTGGTTATTTGTATGTATTTTGGAAAGCAGTTTGTAGTATTATTGAGAAACTTAGAATATTCTTTAACATAAAATTTAAAATTCTGAGCTGAGGATGTAACTCAGTGTTAGTATGCATTTTTAACATATGAAGCTCTAAGTTCAATCACCAGTTCCTCCAAAAAGAAAAAAAAAATCTGCTAACCAAACTAAGTATAAATGGTTATTAAAGTATTTTTATGTTTCTAAATTTCTCTGCTTTATGGGAAAACAATAAATAACTGATGGATGGTACTATGTTATGAAGAATCGGCACGTAGTTCTGGAACATAGTTTTATAAGAAAACTTACCTGGATGTGGGATATTAGTTTGCTAAGCCCTGAAGAGTAGATGGTCAAATAGTACCAGTAGGTTGGGCACACACTGGGGGAAGATAACATGAACCAAAGATACAAGGGTAAAAATAAACTTACTGTCTGGGAAGTAATGACTAATTTGCATGGCTAGTAGTTCATCTGAAGGGATAATAAAGAATGTTATTCATCTTTTATGTGTTAGAGACTTACTAGTTACTGGTGATACAAAGTAACTAAAAGTTGACAAAGTTCTCCTTTCCGGAGAAGGCAATATATAAAAGACAATTTTCTGAAATAATTGACCAAACTTAATGACTATTTTAAAAAGAGAAAACAAATCAAAGATCATATGTAAGTTTTGAGTTTGTGTGAGGCCAAGAAAAGGCATGAAACCCTAGAAAAGAAAACCTTTATGAAGCAAGGTACTCAGTTTAGTTTCTGCAGTTAAAGATGTAACACAGCACACAGGAGAGCTTTACCCCTTACTTAGGGTTTACTTATATCTATTTTAGTCTTTAAATGTACCAGTGTACAATCTAAAAAAGAAAAAAAGGACTTTAGGGGACTTAGGAAAATAGTTTAATGTGTATATCTATAAAATTTAGTTTAAAATAATTTTTCATGTCCTAGAAATAATTTATGTGTTGATTCTAGTGAGCTCATGTGACACCTTTGTTTCACTCTGTATTGTGTTAAGGTATGGGTACATCTCATTCCAAACTATATTATAGGGAAGTTTCTTTCTTTGGCAGATGGGAGATTCTTTGGTCAGAGAAACCTACGAAGGTGAATGCTTCCCAGGCTCGCCAATTTAAACCTTGTGTTAAGCAGATAAATTTTCCCACAAATCTCATACGACTGGAAGTAAATAGTTCTCTTCTGGATTATTACACTGAATTAGATGCAGTTGTGCTACATGGTATGAAAGACAAGCCAGTGCTTTCTCTCAAGACATCACTTATTGACATGAATGATCTAGAAGATGATGAGTATGAAGAAAAGGATGGTTGTGGAATGGACAATCTTAACAAAAAGTTTAGCAGTGCTGCCCTCAGGGAAGGGCCAAATAATGGATATTTTGATAAGCTGCCATATGAGGTAAGCCAAAAATATTCAGTAGCAATATTAGATATAACACAGATGTTTAAATGTTTAACTGTTGATGTTTATTTTGCTAGTTATCAGAGAAGTAGAAGTACTGGTAAGGGGCATATACTTTCTGATTTGGAACATGTGTATTAAACATCTTAAATCTGATTTTAATCATTCTTGATAAATTGTTAAATGTATATTCTTACATTACTGAGTAACATTAAGCAAATACATAAACTAATAATAGATTATAGTCCACTTTAATTCATAACATTCATAACATTATGAATGTTGTTGTTACATTCATAACAATGTAAATATGGGCAGTGTATATTTAACTTAACATCAGTTATGTTAAAGATTGTTTGCTATTAGAGATAAGAACAATAATATTGTGAAATGAATGCCTATTTTATTTTATAACTACAGTTTCCTTAAGTGTCATTTGTTCTTCTATACGAACTCTATTTTATTCTAACCATTATTTTTGGTCTAGCCAGATAGAGTGCCTTTACTTGTAAATACATCAAGTTCATGAACTTGATTCTTTCCACAGTTCTGGTCACAAACTGAATTGGATGAGAACTGAATCAAATTTAGTGATTAGAGTCAATGTTGACCTTACTGGGAAATTAGATTGAGTTCTTATCCAGTTTGGTTTGTGACCATAATTGTGGAGAGAATTGAGTTCATGAACTGGGGTGTCACTGTGCTTTTTTGTGTGTCTAGTTTGAAATTTGTTTTCACTGTGTCTCCACTGGAGTACTTCTGTGGTATATTTAGCCTGCCTCCGCAGCATCAAATTCCAGTTCATTCCACAGCCATGTGACACCAAAATTCCCCACCTGTCACCAGATATCCCCAGGGAGTAGGGGCAGGGTGTGGAGGGAGTTTGTCCAAGCATTTATGTCACCCACTGAAAACTTTTGTGTATGGTTTAAAATAATAACCATCAGCTTTTAAAAAAGAAATTTATAGATTGAAATTTTAACCAAATTACATGTCTACCTTCTAAATTGGTATTTCAGAGTTCATTATAAAAACACTGGTAGTTGGGGCTGGAGGTACAGCTCAGTGGGCTAAGTGCTTGCCGCTGAGCACTAGGGCCCTGAGTTCGATCCCCGGTCCCGGAAAAAAAAAAAAAAAAAAAAAAAAAAAAACACTGGTAGTTTAACATGCGTGCAAGGAGAAGACAGCCTGTTGGATGCCTCGTAGTAATAGTAACCACGATACCTGGCAACATTTTGCACTTCAGATGTGGTGGTACTTCCTGTGCGGTCGCTGACGTTGCTAAATATAGGTACATTTAAGAGCAAGACCAAGAGCCCACCCAGACTGTCCAAGGCAAGACTTGCATGATAGAAAGGAAGCTGCACAGACTGGAGAAGACCATCTGGCCTTTCCTATGAGAAAGCAGGAAAGAAGCAGGAAGAGCTGAGCCATCAGCGAGGAGCAGGAGGCGTTGATAGTGCCCCGCCTCGGAGCTCAGAGGAAATCTACCTTGGTAGCAGTGGACATAGTTGATTGGGAGGCCAGTGGATCACTTATTTGTTTTTATCCATTTCTTAAGATATAAAGCAAATTTGGTTCAATAAATACATATTTTAGACAGTTTATTGAATTTTATCCAAGCCTGGTAAAATGCATTTCATATAGCATTCAAGTGAATGATACGGGAGAACTTCTGGTAGAGGGAAGAGAATAAAGCGCGTGACTTGTTGCAAAACTCCAGTATTTCCATGTGGCTGGAGCGTGGGATTTAACAGGGAAAGCTGTAAGAGATGAGATTGGGAAGAGACCTAAAGCTGCCGCAGTACACAGCACGGTTCACGTGGATGGTGATTGCCAGGACACCCTGGTCATGGCAGTATGGCGCCTTCTCTGCTGCACCTCAGAGTGCTGTCTGGGTTTACCAGGTTTGCCTTTGTCCCTTTCAGCCAGGGGTATTCAGGGTGTCGTGCCCAGTGTACAGCAAAATTAGTAGGGGGAAAAACACAGGTACTTTAGATTTTGTAAATAATTTACCACTGATGAAAAAGATAAGAGCAAATTCAAGATAGTAATTTCACACTGACTTTCTTGTGTTCTTTGTGTGTTCTTTTTGGATGGGAAAGATACAGAATAATAGCTAGTGTTCCAGAGGTTATCTGTAATATTCAGGCGTTTTTACGGATGCATTGGCTCAGAGTTAGAATACAGTAATTGCCCAGATGTTTTAGTCTCACGTGAATTCTTTTTCAGATGTGTTGATGTAAAAAAGAGTGTGAACAATGAAGATTTTATTTTAAGAGGGAGCATAACACAACAAAATTTTGATTTTGGGTTACTCTCTGCTAAATGAAGAATAGACCAGCAGGAAGTTGGGAGAGGTGGGGTAGCAGTTAGGAACCTGCTGCAGTCATTTAAGGAAGAATTGACGAAGCCCAGGAAATTGGGATGCTTGGGGAAGAGATAAGGTGGGAGGAACATTCCAGAGATTCAGAAGATAGTAATGTGGCGATGGAGGAAAAGATCATGGACTTTTAGGTTTCAGGTCGGAATATTTCGGTGGTGGACGTGCTTTTAATCATAAAACTAGAGGGAGAAGGGGACATTGACTTTGAAGTGCCTGTGATTCACTGAAGCAGGCTGGTGTGGTCAAGGACAGTGGCCAGTTGTCATTTGCGCTTTACCTTCAGTTGGAAGGTCTGATATTTTATTTCAGCCACCTCTAGAATGAAGTGGATGAAACTGGCGAGACTATAGAATGTGAATAAAGGGCCAAGAATAGAATTCTGGGAATGCTAACATATGAGAGTCTTTTAAAGAAAGAAATGGGAAGAAGGACTTGAGAGGTGGGAAAGTTTTAAAACCAAAGCATTAGGAAACTGAAAAGGTATAGCAACAATTAAAAAGTGAAGTCAGCTGCGTGGCTGCAGAAGGTTAAATTACAGTGCCCACTGGTGTGGCTCCCTGGGAGATCTTTACCACGAACACTCAATTCCGTAGGGTGACAGATAAGAGGATTGTACTGTAGTTGGTGAAGGCAGCAAGTAGAGAAGTACAAGCAGAAACAGAAAGTGTTTAATCTCTTAGAATAAGCAGAAAATTACTTCTGTAACATGATTTTGACTACGGACTGTACAGTGGATAAGACTGTCCACCAAGACAGCTGGCCTCGCGCTAACACGGCACCTCTCTGTATCGTACTCCCCAGGAGCATTATCGCAGTGAGGGAGGGAGAGATTGTAGGCATACTCTTCTCTAAGTTACATTTGTGGGGAAAGAGACATGGAAAGTAGTAGAGATATAGCAGAGAGGTAAAAGTGGAGAAAATTCAGCATATTTCTATAGAAAGGAAGGAGCCAGTAGAAAGAGAAAGTGTCAAATATATGCAAAAACATTTAATCAAACAACAAACATCTCTAGAAGAAACCAAAAGATAGAGTCACTATTCCTGGAGGAATAGTGACCTTAGCAACGATGAACGCACACTATGTAAAGAGTTAATGGTGGAAAACACACAGAGTATACTGAGTTTTGAGGGCAGATCAACCTTTTGGGGGAAGGCCTTCCTGACCATAATTACACTGTATATTCATTGTGTTATCCTAAGTTACGTTAGACCAGGATTTCCCCATATAATATGTTTGGACAGATGCTAGATACCAGCTGAATAGTGGGTAATGGTTATTGTCTTCCAAGCCTAAAAGCTGCTATCTTTATTTACATAAAATCCGGAAGTACTCTGTCCCGTGTCACTGTCATAGTTTTGGTGACTTCGTTAATTTTTTATACTTTGATATTTGCTTAAAATTTAATACTGAGTATTGAAATGTTTTTACGTTTTAATGTGGTAACCTTTATTGTGGTGCCTTTTGTTTGGAACCATGCCAGAAGTTGCTGGGACTAATTTAAATAACAAATCATCTATAAAATAAATTATTTACTTCTGATGCAGGGTGACTCAGTAGTAGCAGCTTAAAAGTTCTACTGAAATATCTTTGAATATTATCGTTAGAGCAAAATTTTAATTCTACAAATTTTAAGTTACCACTGTTACCAAGCTCAGATGATTCATAGTTGCTTTCAAACATTTAAGAACATGCAGTTCCTATATTACTTACATTTTCAAAGCATAAAGAAAAAGGAACAGGGATTAACATAGCATGCACAAAAAGAAAACTATGGACAAGTTTCACTTATATAAACACCTTGAATAAAATAATGGCAAGTAGAATTATTTTAAAAGGATACTACAACAAAATCATTGAGGATTCCCAGTAAGACTGGCCAGTATGAAAAAGTCATCCAATAACAGATGCTGGCGAGGCTGTGGAGAAATAGGGACTCTATTACACTGCTGGTGGGAATGCAGACTGGTGCAACCACTGTGGAGAGCCGTTTGGAGATTTCTCCGCAAATTAGGTCTAGAGGTTCCATTTAAACCAGCTATTCCTCTTCTGGGTATTTTCCC
>PVLD010020682.1:0-33320 GCA_004027595.1 Dinomys branickii | reverse complement strand
TCACATAGCAAGCCATCCATTTCTGTCCCTGGCCCATGACCAAAACTTCTATACAAATGTTGCAAAATGCTTTTTTTCTACATCTTTTTCCTATTATTGTTAAGTTACAAATAAATAGTCCTGGAAGTTTCAGCTTGGATGTGTTTCCCTGAGGGTCTGTTTCCTGAAGAATCACCTCTCTGTGTTTCTTGGTGATTGAACTAAATCTTGTCACCAAGTAACCTTTCATTCTCTATGCTGCCATGGTCACACACTGCAACACACAATAACTTTTACTGTAAGGAATTGGTACATGTACACAACCCATTTCAATTCCCTTGTTTCCTCCCTCCTTGCAGTCCCCTTTTGTTTTTCCAGCACAGAATTTATTTATTTATCATACAAGACAGTGTAAAATTAATTATCATATATACAGATTTAAAACTAGATTAATTGGCCAAAAACATAAGAAAATTGAAAGACAATTGTACTAAGTCAAAGTATACTTTTAGATACATTTTCTACACTGGATTACAATACTTACTTTTCTTTCTCATTTTTCCTATTGTCTGATATGTAGTTTTTCATATAAGAGAAAGCATGTGATACGTGTGTCTGAGTTACTTAATATTATGGTGTCAAAGTGCATCCATTTTTCTAAAAATGACTCAAGTTTATCCTTCTTTATGGCAGAGTAGTACTCCACTGCATCTAAATACATTTGTGCTATCCATTCATCTGTTGCTAGATATATAGACTCTTTCTAAAATTTAGCTATTATCAATTGCACTGCTGTAAACATGGTTCTCTCACATCACAGTGGTATGCTATCTTTAACTTTTTTGGAAAGATACCTAGAAAGGGAATAGCTGGGTAACATGGACTTTCTACTTTTAATTTTTTTGGGACTCTCTATACTTATTTTCACAGTGCTTGTTCCAATTACAGTCTCACTAGCAATGGAGAAAAATTCCATTCTCCTCACAGCTTTGCCAGCATTTCATATTGGTCAATTTCTTGATAGTAGCCATTCTTTCTTGAGCAAAATTCAGTCTCTGTGTTTTTTCTCCACTGATGAGTATCATGCCCCCATGATCTAATCACCTCCCCAAAACCCTCTATGTGAGCAAATGAGGATTTGTGGGAACATCCAGATATAAACCATAACATTGTTCAAGACAGTTAAAGCTAGGGGTTGGGTAGGCTTTTTGAGAACCCTCCCATGGCATCATGTGGGTGGTTTTTCTATTGACTTTTCTTAAGTTACACAGGAATCATTTTTAAACCTAAGTGTAAGAGTGAGATGAATGAACGTTATCTCATTCTGCTCATACTTAGAAAATGGTACCACACCATGAACATATCAATTGCTACACAAATAATATTTTTGAAAATTTTCAAATTTTATATGCAATATGCACTCAGCATTAGGTATAATCTTATAAAAAGCTCAAAATATCAAATCCGTATTTGTCTCAGTTACTTTTCTCTTATTGCTGAGACAAAATACTCAATACCCAAAACTAAAGGAGGAAAAGTTTATTTAAATAGCTCACAGTTTGTGGAGGTTTCAGTCCATAATCTGCTGGCTCCAAGGCAGGGTGGCACATGGCAGAGGGGCAACAGTTCATGGTGGGTGGAAGACAGCAAAAGCAACAAGCAAGGGAGGGAAGGGACAAGCTTTTTTTTTGTCCCTTATATTGTATCCAGGCTATCCATTTTAGGGCAAGTGTAGCACTCATACCCTTAAACCCAGCGTTGGACTGTGAATCAATCACAAATTCTAGATTCAGCTAACTCTGAAAAAGCCCTCATCTGAAAGTGCATGAGGCTTTGAGGGACATTGAGAAGCAAAATACAACAGTATTACAGAACTTTATACTTCTCTATATGGTTCTCAATTCTTAAGTATATCAGAATGAGAGCTCTCTGACACTAGACTTTATAGGGAGGTACGATAATATAGAAATTAGAACCCTGGTTATTGGACCATGATTATCTAGATCTAAAGCATGTCTGTAAAATGTATTGATTATGGGACTTGGGCTATTTAACTTTAGTGGAGAGCAGTTTATTCATCTTTTAATTATGAAGACAGTAGTAGAACTATTACCCAGCTGCATTAATTTAGGAAATGTGTCAAATGTTTAATAACATTTAGCTACTAGTATTTGTCATACTTTTGATTGTTATTCTTTGAGCCCAAGGCATTAGATACCACTTGGAACTATTTATTAAGTTCTTAATCTAGATTTAAATAATCTAGCTTTAGAATGCTTTTGGGTGTCGTGTAGTCTCCCATATTCACCCTGTCCTAATTTCCATTCTAGTGATTCTGGAGCTCTGGTGCTTACGGGTTAATTAAATATGGAACATGATTGCACAGTTTCTACAAAGAAAAGCAAGTTTCTACAGTAATCCAAATTAGTTCTGGCCTGTTGCTTACTTGTTTGAAGTCTTATGATTAGTTTCCACAATGACTGACAATTACACTGACTTTCCAGGAGAAGAAATTTAGGAATTACTATTTTTCTTTATGTAGAGGTACAATGCTTTCTCTTTACACTTAAGCAGTAACAGTGATTTCTTCTATATGTTCACTTCATTGATAAGAAAACTGCTTGAATTACAGAGGTTGACACAGTAACTTTGATATCAACCAGAGAAAGAATTGACATATAAATCCTTTTATTATTCTTCATTCTAAGTTGTGATACTCATTTGCATCAATTATATATGAAGGTCTATTTTTTAGCTAATAGGGGTGTACATTTGGTAATTTTCCTTATTAGATTTCCTACTTTTGTTTTCCTGAAGTGCAATTCATTTTTGGAATGCTTTTAGGTATTTTAGCTCAATTGTAACCATTGTACAAATTATTTCTGCCTTTCACCCCGTTTCCACTTATGTTTACATGCAACCATGTAAGAATTATCAAAAGTAAGAAAGCAGCTGTGGTGAAGTACTATTAACTAACCCACAGAGTTCAGCAATTTTTCTGCTCATGTCCTCTTTCTGTTTCAGAAACAAATTGAGAACCTCACATTGCAGGTATCTTTCATATTTTCCTAGTCTTTCCAGTCTGTGACAATTCTCTAATCTTTTCTTGTCTCTTAGGACCTTGATTTTTAAAAAAGTATTGGCCAAGTTTTCTAGAATATTTCTCCATTAGAGCTTTTCCAGTGATTTTTCATGAATAGATTAAGTTGTGCATTATTGGAAAAGATAGCATAACGGTGATCTGCCCTCTGTGTATTCTATCAGAAGTTCATGTTGTTGCTATGTGTTGTGGGTAATGATAACCTTGATTGATCATTATCAGGTGGTGTTAGTCAGGATTTTCCGCTGTAAACTTGTTTTCCTCTATAATTACTAAATATTTGGGGGAAGGTATGTATAAAGTATGTGAATAACCTATTGTAGCTTAAGATTTGCCAACTAATATTAGCATCCATCAATTGATCTTGTCCACAGCAATCATTACTGTGATACTGTAATGATTATTTTCCCTGTCCTTCTTTACTTTCACTTCTATTAATTTTAGTTCTTCTGTAAGACTTATTTCTACACTACATTTATTTATTCAGACCAGCATAGATTAATGGATATTTATTTAATTCATTGTGTTACCATGTTATCTTCCATTTGTTGCTCAAATTGTTCGTACTTTGCCCATGGGAATTTCTTTCAGGTTGGATCCTATTTATTTTCAACATATCCTATAATCTTTTCTTTTTTCTATCCAACTCAGTGGAAATAGCTAGGAAGTGTATATATTTACTAACTTATGCATACAAATATCTATACTTATTTCTCTGCCTATCAAAATTATATGAAGAAATAAAAAAACTCCCCACAAGTCCACAATGATACCTACAACTTCAACCCAGGATCACTGTGCTCATTATCACCTTCTTCCCTTCTTTATTTGTATCTTTTTAATTGGACACTGTAAAACTTGTTCCTTATTACTTATAAATATATTATTTAATTTCCATTCCTACTATACAAATCCAGTGGTTCTACAATCCCTAAGCTATGAGAAGCAAATTTCTGAACTTAAGTATAGAGTTTGTATGTAAGCATGTTTCTTTGTCTTTAGCCTTATAGTCAATATTGAGTTTTCCAAAATTATTTAGGTTAGCTCTTTTCATTCCCATCCTCCTCATCATGTGACTCATTTGTAATACAGTTAGATTCATTTGTCACATTCTGTAGTATAACCCCTTCCTCCCACCATTCTAGTTGAAATTTTAAAATTTTAATACAGTAAAGCTCACTATTGTGTTTAGTTTTATGGTTCTTTGATAAATCCATGTAATAATGTCTCTGCTAGTCCCATAAAGGATGGTTCTATCATAAAATCCCCAAATCTCTGATGCTGTCAAAGCTTTCTCTCCTCCTACCCCTCGACAACAACTGATTAATTTTATATCCATATAAATAGAACCTTACAATGTACAGCTTTTGAATTTGACTTATTGACCTTAGCAAAATGCATTTAGGATTCATTGACATTATGTGTGCTAGTAGTTTATTTCTTTTTATGATTGAGTAGCGTAGTATTCGATTATAGTTGAGTAGTGAGATGTACCAGTTTGTTAAATCACTAACCTACTGAAATGTATTTGTACTGTTTCTGCTTTTGACTATTATGAATAAAGTTGCTACATGCACCCAGGTATAGGTTTTTGTGTGAACATAAGTTTTCATTTTTCTTAGGTAGATACCCCCAGTGGAGTAGGTAATTTTTGAAAAAGTGTTTTTCACATATCCAGAAGATTAAAAACATACATATTTAGTAATATTTTTTTATAACTATCACTGTTAATCTTGGACTACTTTAGTATAGTTTCATAATTTCCAACCTTCCATCTCTATCACCATTTACTCCTGAAATCTTCTGAATTTTGTGAAATTTGATACCTCTGGGGACCAAAATTTCATTTTTGTACTGTTCATAGTGATCTAACTGTGGAGAGTAGTTATATTTGTATTATATCTACTTGATATAATACAATATCAATATAGTGATATTATATTGTGGTTTATTGTTACATGAATTAGGACAGATCCTGGATCACATCTTCCCTCAAATGAGTGTTCATGGATGCAACATAAGTAACCTTTAAACCAGTTACTGGATATGTTTACTAGCTCCTAAAACATTCCTTTTATTTATTCACTTATTCAGTTTTTTGAAAGTTGATCTTGCTATTTAGTTCAGGCTGGCCTCAAACTCACTATCTATCTCAGGCTCACATGAAACTCAGGGTGATCCTCTGAGTTTGATGTGGGTTCATGTTCAGCCTCCCAGGTGCTGGGATTACAGGCGTGTATCACCACGCTGGGCTAAAAGATTTGTTTTTATATTGACCAGTGTTTAAAAAAATGTCCTTTGTGTAGTCAAAATGAGCCTATCTAACATTAATTGAGAGTCTCCCTAAAGAATTCCAATCTTAGCTGGGCATGTTGGCACACGCCTGTAATCCCAGCACTTGGGAGGCTGAGGCAGGAGGATCACCATGAGTTTGAGGCTTCCTCAGCTGTATAGCGAGTTCAAGGCCACCTTGGACTATGAAGCAAGACTCTACCTCAAACAACAACAACAACAACAATAACAATGACAAGAACAACAAAAATCCCTATGCTAATATATCAAACCTATCAGCTTGACACACAGGGCCTGGAGTTGCTGCCATTAGCATCACTTTTCTGATTCCAGGTTTCTTTTTAAAATGCACATTTCTTATCTGTGAGGGAAGACTTTAGAACGTTCATAAATTGTCACCTCATAGAGATCACAGCTCTAATCTCTGAGATCTCTCTCTCTCTCTCTCTATCGGCACCTTCTGTCAGTCTGCAAATATTCATCTCTCTTTCCCAAACTGTGAGCTCTTAGAATGAAGATAGAGTTCATTGCTATTCCCTGTGTCTGGCACATAGTAGGCAATCCTTAGCTACTTCTTGAATGGATACATAAATGCATAATGAATATGTCATCCTTGAGGACAGAGGGTGGGTGATGGAGGGCAGAAAAGACTTCATATGGCATAAGCAGATGAAAGCAAGCCTAGGTGGAAGGAGGATATAGGAGGGTTCTGTATTACCAGATAACGGCAAAATGGTACAGGTTTATTTTAAGAACAGCGATCAAATAAAGATAGGAACTAATGAAATGCCAATTCAAAGCTTATTGGAAGCTGTTATTAAGGAAGCAGGCTCTGGAAAAAGACTGAGTTAAAATCCCAGGCTTGCCTCCCATTGGAATTTGATTCTTATTCCTGATGAGATGGGGACCCATTTGGCATTATTTTTTTTTGGGGGGGAAAGAATACAATTGAAAAACATTTATTTTAGTAAGTTCACTGTGGTTATAGAGTTGGGAACAGAATGAGATGGAGGGACAAGGACAGCACCATAGAGATTAGTAAGGAGACTATTACAGTACTGCAAGGTAGAATGGCTTCGATTAGGATGGATGCAGTGGAAGTGGTCAAAAATAGTCAGACTTAGCATGTTTGTCAAAGGTAGAAGTGTCAGGATTTCATGATACATAATACCATATCTCTTTCCTTTATTCCTAACAAAACAAAACATTTTGTAATGTCCGTAAAACATAAAATAAAAGTTGATGTTAGTGGTTTAGGCAGAGTTTATTCCCCAGTAGGGTGAAGCTTTCTTGATGTGTAGGTAACCTTGAGTTTAGTACAATTCCACCAGCTGACATGAAGCTTTCAGGGTTATGTTTTCCAGTTGCTTTCTATAAGAAGCATCAGCAGAGGAGTGTTTACATCACCTCTTCCTGTGGATTGAAGCAAACAGAGACATGTGTATAATTTTATCTCACTTGAGAGCATTTCTAACCATGGATCTGATACTTGTATAGCAAACAGTTCCCTCAGGATGTAATTCTTACAGGGAATGATTTTTCTCAGTGAGGTAGATATGCTATGAAAACAATTTGATCAGATTATGGCTCAAGAATAACGCGCCTTTCACCTATGTGTACACACTTGCCTTCATTTACATGCAATTCCTTGGCCCTGATTTGAGAAGACAAAGTTTTGATTATTGTAACAATTGATAATCTGTTCCTTGGATAAGATTTTCATTTTTGAACTTTTAATGATGTTATGGGTTGATTATACAGAATATTTAGGGTGATTTTGTAGGGTTTGGTAACAACTATTCTGAGGAGGTATTTATGACCGGGAAAGCCTTTGTTTTTTTTTTTTTTTTGGGTGGTACTGGGGATCGAACTCAGGACCCTGCGCTTGCTAGGCAAGCGCTTATTCCACTGAGCTATATCCCCAGCCCCTGGGAAAGCCTTTGAAGCAAGTATTCTCATGCCATTCAGATGGGAGTTAAACTTCTTAATTCACTGTTATCTCTCAGAATAGTGCTCTATCTCTTGCCCACTCTGACAAAATGAAGCATCCAAGTAGCAGCAAGAGGATTTGAGTCTTTCAGATATGTATTCTCATGATTAAACATAACCGTGACTGAGAAACATAATCTTCTTTTGCTCCTAGGTCAGTAGCAGCATCTGAGAATAATCTCTGGGAGTCCCTTGTGTCTTGGTAGGTCACTAGGCACAGCAGGCAGATGCAGATGGTTTGAGGACAGCTTGGTTAAGACCCCTCCTCTGCAGGGATGACATCTGATCCATTGGAAATCTCTTTGGGACAAGATACACAAGGCTTTGTGAATTCTGTCAGGATGCCCACCGAAAGGGGAGAAGCCAGAGGCTGAAATTCGCAGGCAAGAGTGTGCATTTTACTGAAATAATTATACTCCAAGCTGTCCAGAATCACAAGGGAAATTCCATTTTAATGGATTCCTCTTTAGACAGAAATAAAAATTTCAAAGCATAAGTGTTGAAGATTTAAGTGATATTTCTGGATCTTTATGTCTTTTATTGCACTTCAGTGTATTGTGCAAAGTATACCAAAGTCAAAAAATTTTCCTTTCTATCATTATTCCAATAGAACATGCAGTACATTCATTGGCACATGATTAATCCTTGTGAAATCTATTACAGAGTGCCTTTTGCATGTTTTACTCAGAGATCATGTGTGCATTCAGAATTGTTTATGAGCTGCATAAGTATAAATTTTGTGACTTTGTAAGGTCATGATACACACAAAGAAAATATAATCCGTAAGTAAGCAGTAAGGAAGATGATTAATAAACTCAACAGAATGAAAAGGGGGAAAGGGGAACTAGAGAAGGAGGGAGGGAAGCAGGAGGGAAAAAGACTTGCAAAAAAGAAACCAGCTGTATTATGTACATATACCAACTCTCCAAGATGATCACAAAATGAATATACTAATAAATAAAAAAAATTCTACTCTGCATTTGGAGATCCTTGTTAGATAACACCTGAGTTGTGGCCAAAAGTCTTCACAGTAAATCCCATATTTGCCTGGAAGCTTTTGAGGTGCCGTGTCAGTGCTGTTGTCATTATTTTGTGCAGGGGTAAAATGAACTCCATTTTAAACCCACGGCAGATTAAAAGCTTGGCATCTCTCTTTCTTATGTGCCAAATTCCATATATCATATTGTCTGTTGGAAATAGTCAACAAAACTGGCATGTTCAAAGCTAAAGCTGTTATCTAGTTCTTCATACTTGTTCCTTCCAATCTTTTAATCTCACCCAGTGATTTCTTTGTTTACCCCATGACCAAGCTTATTTCTAGAATCTACATTGTGTGACCGCAATATTCAACGAGTCACTAAATTTTGTTGAATTATGTCTTCCAATGATCTCTCTAATTTTTCTTCTTTTTTCTTCGATGCTACTGCTATTCAAGACCACATTACCTCTTGCCTGGGATACTATAAAAGCAAGTGGTGGGATGCTGTTTTACTCTCAATCTCTTGCATTTTGGGTAACACCTGCATATATTTCAAATCTCAGCTCAGTGGTAAGTTTTCTCAGGCGTTCTTCACTGACATCTCCAACGTGGGATTACTCTATGTAGATTAGGTAGCTGCTCTTATACTGTATGTCTCTGCAGTGTCCCATGTCTATTTTTATCATAGCAAGAGTCACACACTATCATAATTGCCTCTTCACTTGTTTGTTTTCTCAATTTCACCATGAATTCTTAGCTATCAGAGAGATAATGTATCTCTTATTATCTCACCTCTTGTTACCAAATGGTGCCTGACACATGACTGACACTTAAAAATGTTTTTGAACAAATAAATACTTGAAGTAAATTCAAAAGAAAACTTTTTTAGAGGCCAACTGAAAACAGTAAGGAATGATAGCTTATACTTCTACAAACTGAGGAAACAAACAATAAAATAAGCCAGAAAACCTTATGAAGTACCATAGTCTGGGGCAGTTTAGCACAGGAACAGTTAATATTATTACACTGCAATCTGATTTTGTCTTCTAGATTGTAGAACACGATAGACTCATTCCTACTTTTGTGAGAAACATTGGAGAATCCAGAGAAAACTAAATTATACCTATTAGCCTCTTGTTAAGGACATGTGTGATCCGTGCCAGCTCCGCTGTGGGCCCCGCGGCTGCTCTGCAGTGGGCCCCGCGGCTGTCCCGCAGTGGGCCCCGCGGCTGTCCCGCAGTGGGCCCCGCGGCTGCCCCCCAGTGGGACCCGATGCTGCTCTGAAGTGGGCCCTGTGGCTGCTCCACTGTGGGCCCCACAGCTGCTCTGATGCTGCTCCGCAGTGGTCCCAGTGGCTGCTCCGCTGAGGGCCCCGCTCAGGGCATCTCATGGACTGGACCCACCCCCACCCATAGCATGATGACAGGGTGGAGCCGGGCGGTCCGCTGTGAGCATATGTGCTTTCGCACCTCCAACCATGGGAGTTTGTATACACCCATGTATGTTATAGTATAGTCTGAGGCAGCTATATCTCTTCCCAAGGCAAAAGTCCAAGGATATAGATAAACCCAGAAGTACAGTTATTACCACAGGGAAAATGACTGATTGAGTGGTAGGGCAACGGAGATGAGGGAGGAGAAAAATTGAATGATCAAATGGGCCATCATCTGTGTAACTGAGTAACAAATGTGAAGGTAACATTATGTAGGACAGCATCCAGAGCTAATTCCCTTCTATGTTCTCTATAATTCTGTATTTCCTCAATCGTTTTTGTATTAACAGAAGTGAAGCTAACTTTATATTATACAGCATCCAGTGCAAACTCCCTATCTTCTCTATAATTTGGTATCTCCTTTAATGTTTTTGTGTTAACTAATGTGAAGATAACTATGTAATACAACATCCAGTGCTACACTATTTTATGTATCCCAAAAATGTGATTTTGAGTTCTTTTCTGAAAGAATCTGAAAGTTCCTTATAGACGAAACCATTTGTCTTAGTTACTTTTCTCATTGCTAAGACAAAATACCCAACATGCAAATTAAAGGGAAGGGGGGGCGGACATCGACACAGAAACAATAACACCATTAAAGAAAATGGTCTTTTAATAAAATTTCTTTAAAATGCTCATTATCAATATGAATAAAATATATTATCATTTCTTTGTTATAGAAATAGAATGGAATTGATGACTTGTGCCTTGACATTCTACATTCCCCAAGACGGAGAATAGCTCGGTCAAACAGAGCCTCTACTAGTTTTCTGAGGAATCTCCACGCTGATTTCCATAGTGGTTGCATTGGTCTGTACTCCCACCAACAGTGGACAAATGTTCCTTTTTCCTCACAACCATGGCAGTATTTGTTATTGGTTGATTTCTTCATAATAGCCATTCTTTCTGGAGTGAGATGAAATCTCAGTGTTCTTTTAATTTGCATCTTTTGAATGCCCAGTGCTGTTGAATATTTTTTCATATATTTGTTTTCATTCATAATTCTTCATCTGAGGAGTGTATATTCATTTCAGATGCCCATTTTTTGCCTGGGCCTTTAAATTTGGGGATCTGATTTTTTGAGTTCTTTATATATATATTCTGGATATTATCTCTTTAATTTTGTTTGTTCACTTTAGCTGGGACTACCATCACTATTTTTACTAAAAGTGGTGACATTGGGCAACCTTGTTTGCACCAGCCGTTAGAGAGATAGCTTTCAAATTTTCCCAGTCCAGTACAATGTTAGCTGTCAAATTATATGTGAGATTTTTTTTTTTTATGTAGAAGTATGTTCTTTCTGTACCTAACTTTTTCAAAGATTTTTCACCAAGGGATGTTGAATTGTATCACACATCTTTCTGCATTGATTGAGATTGTCTTATGGCATTGCTTCCCTTTGTAATTTTATTAAAGTATTTGAGGAATAATGGCATTACATCTTCTAATTTTCTTGGAGCATTCAACAGTGAACCCATCAGGACCTAGGCTTTTCTTTCCAGGTAAGTTTTCAATTACATCTTAAATTTCATTGACTGTTACAGGGTTATTTTTAAATTTTATATCTTTTGTTTGGCTTACTATAGATTTTTGCTTTATACTTACCATGAGTCCTTTAAGAACATTGTTTGATTATAGCAAGTTATTTTGAACTTATACCAACTTAACTTTGACTGCAAAGATAGAAAAAGAAATGGTAATAAAAATCCCTATTTTTGCACTGTATTCTTCCCCTCATTTTGTATCTTTGATGTCTTCTTATTTTGGATTTTATATGGCCTAACTCTTCATATAGTAATGTATTTATCATTATTTTTAATTGTTTTGTTTTTGTATTAGCACTAAAGATATAAATGGTTATATGTCATATTTATAATATTAGATTATTCTGGACTTACTTGTATAGTTAGACTTACAAGGGAGTTTTGCACCCTTTAATGTTTACTTCTTACTCATCAACATTTCCTTCTCTCAGTTTGAAGGACTACCATTGTTACTGCGTATAAGATAGGTATGCAGGTCTGTATACTCTCATGTTTTCTTTACAGATATTTTTCTCACCTTCATTTCTAAAGCAAAGCATAGTTGGATATGGTATTCCTGTTTAATAGTGGTTTCACTTCTATTGCTACAAACATTTCATGGTACTCTCCCTTTACCTGGAAACTTTCTGCTGAGAGATGGCCAGGATATTTGAACACTCACATATATTATTTGTTTCTTTTCTCTTGCAGCTTTGATAATTTTGTTTTTATCTTTGATAATTGAGAGGTTGATTGTAAGATGTCTTAGGGTAGAGTTTGTTTGATTGACTTTCATTGATAACCTTTGGTCTTCCTATTCTCAAATATTTGGATAATATTCCAGTTTAGAGAAGTTTTCTGTTACATCTTTAAATAAGATTTTTATTCTTTGGCATTCTCAAGTCCTTTGTGAACTCAGTACTCTAAATATTTGGTCTGTCAGTGATGTACCATTATCTTTATAAGCTTTCTTCAGTCCTGTTCATTAATTTTTCTCTTTTTTTCTTCAACTGTGTTTTTGAAATAGCCTGTCTTCAAGCTCACTGATTCATTCTTCTGTTTTATTGATTCTGCTGTTGGTGCCTTCTGTCACATATTTCATTTTGTTTATTGAACTTTTCTACTCCAATATTGTTGTTTGATTCAACAATTTACTACTTCAATTATTTAAATACAAGATGACAAAAATTGCATATTTTTTGTTAATTTTTGTACAACAATATAATAGGAAATATAAAAATGACAATTTTATTAAAACTATTCAATACAAGAATCCCTGGTTGAAATGATACCTGCCCAAATGATGCTTAGGATAGTCAGTACATAAACAAATGTACCTCCTGAGTGTTGCTTGGGGTAAATCCTTAAGTGATTAAAAATATTTTAATTTCTTGGCTATATTACTGAATTATTTCTCTGTATTTACTTGACATCCATTGAGTTTCTATGAAACAGACATTTTAAATTCTCTCCCTTATAGATTATCACTTTATGGCCCATTCCTGGTGGCTTATTATATCATTAAATGAGGTCATAGCTTCATGAAAATTCTTTTTTTTTTGTACTGGGAATCGAACTCACGACCTCACACTTGCCAGGCAGGCTCTGTACTGCTAAACTGTATCCCCAGCCCTCATGGAAATTCTTGGGCTTTGTTGTTATATAACATCTGCAGATTGAAGGATTAGGTATTTGTTCTACTCTTTGTAATCTGGCTTTCTTTGTGCCTATTGTTCCAAAAATTTTAAGGAGGCTACAGATTTTCTCTTGAGATTGTTGTCGCTGATACTGTATCGGCACTAGATGGTAAATTTAAGTCCTGCTTTGCTACAGGTCTGTAGTTGGTAGGTTATTGCTGTTTCAGCACTAGAGGGCCACCCCGAGTCTGAGTTTGTCACAGCCCTGCAGTTGGTGTATTTGGGATGGACTGGGGATATGCCTCAGAAGGGTAGTCTGTCCCCATTGGGTCTGGCATCGTTTGCCTGAATTTGGAATGGGTCTAAATGCCTCCTCCACAATCACTGAACTGTGACTGGGCACCATAGCATTTTGTCCAGCACTAGGGTACACCATGAAGACCTGTTTCAAGGCTCTAAAGCAATAACCTGGGTCTATCTCTCTCTTCCTTTTTCAGAGAATGATTCTTTCCATGGTGTGGCGCCTGGGGCGATGGGAAAGATGAGGTGGACAGTCCCATGGCCACCAGCTGCTGTGACACTAGGTAACACCCAGGGTTCATAGACCACTGAAACAAGTGAAGCACAGGGGCAAAACCAAGGTTGATGCTGCTATGGATCTTCTGCTGCTCTGGTCTCTTCATGGCTTGAAACAGTTGCATCTGGCTAGAAGTATTAAAGGCTGGAACACAACCTTGTTCCATGGTGGCTGAGTTTTTGCCTGATACTAGGACTGGTCCAGAGGTTGCTTCTCTAGGCAGTGGTCTGGAGGCAGGGGCATGAGTTTTTCCTTATGCTTGCTTTCACCATTGTGGGCCTGGCACTGGGTTCCAGTGTAATGTCCTGTGCTTACTTCACTGTTCTAGCCCCTTGTGGGTGAAGTCTTTGTGACTGTGTTGTCTAATTTTTGGAGAGAGATAGTAAAACTAGCCCTTTAGTGCAAAAACTTAATGCCCAAGTCCATATTATGACTGGCAGTGGTGTCAGCCAAAATACAAGTCCGTCATCCCTGGTGCTAGGGTGGAACCAGAGGCTCCATTGCTAGGCACTTATCTAGGAAAAGAGTCTGTGGGGCTCTGCCCAGTACAGTTTCAGCACAGCAGACCTGGAACTGAGTTCTAAATCCTAAGCCTACTTAATTTCTTCTCACTGTCTCAAGTGAGAGACATCTCTCTCTATGCCATGTTGCTTGGAGCTGAGGGAAAGTGAACAAGACAACTATTTTTTTTTGCCTTTTTCAGTACATCTTTCCTTATTATTTTCCTAGACCCACATCCTCTGATTTCTCACCTTGTTTCTTTAGTTGTTACAAAAGTACTTTTGTGAGTGAGTAGTTGTTCAAATGCATATTTCTGTGAGGAGACAATGGCTGGAGGTCTTACTCCCCTGCCATCCTGCTCTATCTCACTCCAGGCAGGATTAAGTACTGGGTGGAAACGAGAGCTCTGTAGGAGTCAGGGACCAGTCCTGCTGAGTCCTCATAAGCAGTGGTCAGACACGGTATGATGGTCTGGAATGGGCTTTTGAGGTTGGAATTACATCAAGGCTGCAATGTGGAATTACGTGTTTTATAAGTATATTTGTTTTAGCCAAATGTGCTACCTCTAATGGTTGTTAACGGGTATGCTAACTCCAATCAGAGCAGGATTTTTAAAATAACTGTCAGAATATATTTAATGTTTTGCACTGAAAAGATGACAATATTTCTTTCAACTGAGATAGAAACCAAAATATTTCAGTTGCTCCTGTGACACTAATGAATCACATAGTGAGCTTGCCAAAGATACAGAAGCAAAATATATTCTTTGTTGTGCCAGAAGCATGTCAAGATAGAAGCAAATTTCTATTCAAGCTTAAACTTTCAATGAGTGAATGAATGAGTGAATGAATGAAAAACAATTCAGAAGCTCACTTTAAAGATGTTTTCTTATCATCTGTGAAATTATGAAAATATTTTTCACAGAAATAGTACTAAATGGTGTTATTTCTGTCCATCTGAGAAATCTACTAAAAGCTCTCAGTCTATGAATTATAAGAATGGCTTTTTAATAAACACTATGCTTCAAACATTTTTAATGTAGTGCAAACAAGAATCATGGAGAGTACTTTTATTGATATTTTACAGGCTAATAGAGGTTTTTTTCTTGACCCGGGTTGTATAACTAGAGACCACTGATTTTATTTGACTCTGAAACCCACTCTCTTAACTACATTTTGTAAGGATAGCCTACATTTAAGTAACTATTCCAGGATAAGAAACATAGATAGTGGTAGAAATACAGGATTAAAGTTTAATAGTCATATATGAAGAAACAATAATTTAAATACTACCTTGTAATGTTTCAGAAATGCCTAACTATAGTGCATAACTGGTGCAGGGTCTGTATAGACAGATAAAACCCCCACAGTAGAACCCATATCATTGATTGTTACAGGGTAGGAGTGAATGGGCCAAGCAATCACCTTTGTACTTTATGCTAAAAGCATATGTTGTTCAAAAATATTTAGTTCCTCCCTATTCCCCACAGAACCAAATTTTGATTCATTGCCTTGGTATTCAGAGGCTGTCACATGATGGCCACAGCTTAGTCGGGCCAGTAGATCTTATGTTATTAACATATGCCCTAAACTAACTGCATCAAGATATTCTTTGAATATACTCTGTGCTTTTGCTTAAGTTGTTCCCACTTCTTACTGAAATTTGGAGTTGATTTTCCTTGCTGCTTCCATGATCTGCTCCCGCAAAAATTTTCACCTGTCAAATCATATTTCTCAGTGCTTTTCTTAAATACTTCTTCACATAGCCTTTTCAAATTACTCTTTATTATGCAATGGATATGAATTCCTCCTACTTGGAAACTACTGAGCACTTATTTTCTCTTTGATTGTGGTTAGAATGAACGTATCATTTATTGTTCAAACTTGGACACTTGAGAATGCAAGAGGATAGTAGTAAAAACTGCATGAAAACAACAGCTGTAAACTGGAACTGTCTCAGGCAAACACACTGAAGACTACTGGACACACTAATTATGGTGCATGCCTTATTTTATCCACACCCTACTTATTTTAAGATGTAAACGTATTTTGTGGAATCTTGGGCATCATCTTTTTATTATTTGAAGTCCCTTACAGTCTTTTGAAGGTATATAGATGCACTCTTATGTAAAGTGATTCTACCCTTGATCTTAGTTAAAAGGCTGAGAAGCGATGTGTAAGGTAATTCTGTCAGTGTTGTTAATTGAAAAAGGTAGGATAAGGAAAAAAACATGATATCTGCTTACCTTAAATATTATGCAGTGGCATGATGCCTACCTTGCAAGCTTGAGGTCCTTAGTTCAATTCCCAGTACAAAAATACAAACAAAATAAAAAAACCACAATCCCCCCAAAACAACAAAAACGCCTGCAAAACAAACATTATGTTCTTCCTCAAAAATATGTCATCATTTATTAACTCATCTTTTGATTTAGTACTAAGGTGTTTTTTTTGAGGTTATCCATGGGTCTCTTTCTTTATTCAGGAAACACGCGTGTAAGGGATTAACTCTAATTTCCATAGCACTTTTTTAAAAGCACAATGAGATCCTAAAGATAATGGCAAAGTAGTGTGTAGTAATTATTTTAAAAATTATTTATAGTTGTTTCACCCACTAGTTAGCAACTTTTAAGTGACTCCTCTTTCACTAGGTTTTCCACAACTTTTCCTATAGTTTTCTATAGAAATAAGTCTCTTTGCATACACATTTTGTTTGCATAACATTTTATTAAGTTACACAATCAAAGAGCAAATTATTTGGCAGAAACAGGGTTTTAGAAAAAGCCCACCTGAATTTTGTTAAACTGAGAGCACTAAGAATGGAAGCAAAAGCATGTGGGAAAATTATATCTGACTACCAAAAGCAATGGTTCAGTGAATCACAGACATTACACACTAGGTTTTAGACAAGGAGTGGAGAGGGTTTGTTAATCTGGTTTTGATTAAGTAAGGAACTGGTTAGGAGGATATTTATTATGGAAGGTTCTAGTAAATATTTCATGAGTTTAAAAGAACTTAATTTAGTCTTTGGGAAGTTTTTTCCTATCACCCATTTGTATTGGCAGTTAATCTCCTGTATCCAGAAAAAGGGAAAATACAGAAAGGATGACTATTTTCATTGAAATTAAAATTTTGAGCCTCCCCTCTGACACTCTTAGCCTTCTGTTGTATTTATTTTTTCTGTGTAGTACTCACATATTCTGACATACTAAATGCATTAATTATTTAGTTGTTTATTGTGTGAATGCATGCTTTCAAATGAAAGTAAAAAAATTCTGGAATTTAGGGCCCTTTTATTCATTTATGTGTCCTGGAGTTCAGAAACAGTGGAGAGCATATAGTAGTTGTTGAATAAATATTCATGTAATAAATAAGTGCATGGATGAATGGTTTTATAGAGCATTAAAGCTGCGATAAACGTTTGCAATTATCTAGCTCAACATACTGTTGCATAGAGGTTTGGTATGGATCTGGGTTCAAATCCATCACTATGTGATTGCTGTGTGACTTGGGGTAAATTACTTAAATTTTTCATGCCTCAGTTTTCTCATCTGTAAAGTGGGAATAAGAATAATGACGTATATCATAGGGTAAATGGTGAGGATTGAGTGAGACCATGTGTGCAAACATAGTGCCTAATATATTGTATCAGTTAAGTTTTAGAAATAGGAAACACAGTCTATGGCCATACCACCCTGAATGTGCCTGATCCTGTCAGAAGTAGGAAACACTTCAAAGACTGACAATTCATGAAATTTAATACAAGCAACATGGTAGTAAAGGGGATTAGAGAGTGGGGGAATCAAGCAGGAATGGGAAGGTCGTAGAACTTAGCAACTGAAGGAAGCTGGAGCTCAGTGCTATGTTTATTTGAGGTAAGGTAGAACCTTAGTGGCCTGTCCGGAATTATTCTAACAGGAAATCTTTGAGTACTCTTGGAGATGCTACCTTAGGTAGCGAGGAAGGGAATTTTCCTTTTTCCTACTGCTTACCAGTGTCCCTGCAATATTTCACATTGGCTCAACTTAGCTGGAAACTAGCTCAGACAGAGACCTGGAAAAGGAAAATTTCAGAGGTCAAGCCCTTCCTCCTTAATACAGAGCAAAGCTAGAGAAGGATGAGAAGTAGCATGCTGTTTAATTAGTAGCTATTATTGCTATCACTGTGCTCACTAGCACAATGCTGAGCTAACTGGGTAGAGGCAGTCTGTTACATAGGCAAGATGTGTTAAATGTTGAATCATAGCCAGATTTTGGCATGTATGCCCCCATTTGCATTAGACATGATTTGACTGACTCACAAGGAATTGTCTGGAAGTTTTAGCCCTTTCAAGTTCAACACACTGTGCTTCTGAGTTGGTTGTTAGCTATAGAATAAGCTTTACTCATAAACTTAGGCCACTTCCAAATTTCACAAAGAAGTGTTACTTATTGTTCCACAAATTCCAACCAAAATTAATATAAACTGAAATGCTTAATTTTTTGATGCTTAGCTTAGACAGTCCAATTAGGGACTAAATTTAAATTAAAAATCCAGCATGAATTGAATGGCTTTTATCTCTGTGTGATGGATTTTATATTAAATAATTTGCATGAATGCTGTTGTTTATCTTGCAAACAGTTTATCATGTATATTAATGAGACCCAGGTGTGAAATTCATGCTATTTTTTTTCCAGAGAGGAAAATCTTTACATTAAGTTAAAGTGGTTTTACAAGTACTTCTTGTAATACTGATGAAACAGAACTTTGTGCTTCACAGTGTTGACCAGGTTCATTTCCTAAATTCAGTTCATTTGTAATTCCCCTCTTTCTTATTTGTGTGTTTACTTTTGGTTGCTGAGGGCTTCCTGCCAGACATCATGGTAGCCTGAAGTTCCTGAGAAGCTAAAAGAGGATGAATTTTCTCACAGAAGCTTTTCCAATGGCAAGATTTCATATCTCCCCAAGGTCATGCAACACTTAATCCTGGTGATTTTTCTCTTTCCCTCAAAGGAAGTGAGCATGGGAAAGATACTGCAGTGTAAAAGACATCATATTTTTTATAATATTCTAATTTTTCTTGGGGGTGCTTTAAAAACTGTTTTGATTATTTTTGGAGTATTCTCTGTACCTCTCAGACTTTTTTTTAAGGTGCAGAGATCAAGGCTGGCTAGAACTTCTTTAAGAGGAACTGAGCAATAGTACAAACAGCAGGGTGATACTTTTTAGGTCTTGCTCATTTTAGAGAAGGTTCACAGAGCAGCAACCATCTACTAATTTTCTTAGTTTGTTGTTGTGGGGCTTATGTTCAGAAGTGACATCCTGCGAGTAGTGTGCGCACACTCTTCACAATTTTATAAACATTTCTTATCTACTGTATACTAGGCACTGGGTGGTGGGTTGAAAAGTGTGCATGATATCCTACCTTGGAGAATTTATAATCTCACATGGGAGACTTGTGCTTAAGTTTTGAAAGTGTAGTATGGTGTTAGAGCTACCTATGGGTGATTCTGGGGGCCATTCAAATCATCGAGTCCAGTTTTGGGATTTGGGGTATGGGTTCTAGAGATGATGCTTGGAATTAAGTCTCAAAGGAAAAGTATAATTTAGTTGGGTGAAGCAGTGAGAGGTGTGTTCCTGTGTGAGCGGAGGGGACAAGTGCAAGAAGGTATGAGGAAACATTGTCTGCGCTGTTTTTGTGGACTTATGATAGAGCTGTGATGCTAAAGAAAGACGACAAGGAGGTGGGCCTGAGTTGTAGAAGGCCAGCTTGCCATGATGTGAAAAGTTACCTCCTCCATTGAATTCAATCTTGGGGTAGTGTTGATGTCAGATGGAGAGAGGAGAAACGGAAGGGTTTAAAGAAAGGTGTGCACGATGTGTGGTTAGAAAAGAAGTCATATGGTGAGAAATACTTTATCTTGAAGTGGCACTTTTTCTTTAAAGTTTTTTTAAAAAACTGTCATGAATACGCTGAAGCTTCTGTTTGTATGGTTGTATGAACACTTTTTTTCTTAATTTTGAAAAAAGAGGCTTAAAATCTGGATAACTCAACTTCTAAAAATAACATGTGTTGCATGTTTTTCTGATTCAAAGTAACACATGTTCCCTTTTATAATATGGAAAGTACAGAAAATCCAAAGAACATTAAAATTAACAATAATCTGGGTATTCAGAGATAATATTGTTAGTATTGTGCATATTTCTTTCCAGTTTTTGCTACTCACACACCCATACGCATGTGCGGGCACACCCACATGCACACACATGTATGCATACACTCCCGCCCATATACATATGTATTTTACATAATTGGATTGTGTTAAACAAATTGCTTTGTAACCTGCTTTTTTCTCACTTAACTTTTTTTCCACTTAATATTTTAAGATGAATTTTTTATTAATATGCTTTTACAAAATAATTTTCTTTCTTTTTTATTAAAGGGTTTTAAAGTATTTTATTTTAGTTTATTATTATATGTATGTAGATCTTCCTTGTGAGAAGTTAGTACATGTACATAATGCATCTTAATTCCTTTCTCATCACTCCTCGCTTCCTTCCCTCCTGCTGCCCTCTTGTCTTGATCTCCTTCCGTTCTGTGTGTGTGTTTGCAGTACAGAATGTTTACATTCTTTGAGTGGCATTGGTACATATACATAACACACCTCAGTTCTTCTCTGTTTCATTTAATATCCTTCCCTCCCTACCTCTCCCTCCATCTCTTGGTACCCCTCCCCTTTGAGGAAGATATATGCTCTGACTTTCTGTTATTTATTTTTAATTTGCTCTTTATTATCATTTTGAGTTTCTTTTTTCCTCCTTTTTTTGTACTGGGAAACAAACTGAGGACCTTGTACTTGGCAGATAGACTCTTGTGCCACTGAGCTACATCGCCAGCCCCTGAGTTTCTTATATAAGAGAAACAGTGTAATATTTAAACTTGTGTGTCTGATGCATTTCATTTAACACTATCGTCTCAGTGTGCATCCATTTTTCTACAAATGACTCAAGTTTAACTCAATAACTCTTTCTGCATGACAGAGTAGTACTTCATTTTGTGTAAATACAACGATTCCTTTATCCATTTGTCTATTGGTGGACATATAAGCCATTTCCAAGATTTAGCTGTTCCCCATTGTGCTGCTATAAACGTAGATGTGTATGCATGATGGTAATATGATGTCTTTAACGCTTTTGAAAGATAGGTTGAAGGAGAATAATTAGATCAAATAGAATTTCAGGCTTAAGTTTTTTGAGGAATCTCCATGCAGATTTCCATACTGGTTGCACTAGTTTGCATTACCACCTAGAGTGTAGAAGTGTTATTTTTTTCCCACAGCCTCTTGAAGATTTGTTTTCACTCAATTTCTTGATGATAGCCATTCTTTCTAGAGTATGATGGGATCTTAGTGATGTTTTAGTTTGCATTTCTCAAATGGGTAGAGATGATGAACCTTTTTTTATGTATTTATTTGCTTTGTATTTTTTCTTCTGTGAAGTATCTGTTTGAGTTGCCCATTCTTTGATTGGGTCTTTCATTTTGGGGGTCTAATTCTTTTTTCTTATTTAGTAACCATTTGATGATTATTTTGTTATTCATTTAAAAAGCAAAAAATATGAAATGTGTTAATAGGAAATACTAGACTAACAGAGCAGGTAGCAGGCAGATATGATAAATACTGAAAAATAAATGCTTGAAGTTTTAAGTTAGGAAAATATCATAAGATTGATCTTCTATAGTACAACATGCAATCTGTCGTGGAGATATTTTATCTTTGCTTTACAGAAAGGAAACCTGAAACATAGAAATTACCTTTCAGTATTTTATATATTCTAGATATTGGTCCTTTATCTGGGGAATGGCTGACAATTTTTTCCCATTCTGTAGGTTGTCTTTTTCACTCTGTCTCTCTTGTGCAGAAGATTTTTATTTTGATACTATCCATTTGTTGATTCTTGGAACTATTATTTCCTGTGTAACTGGGGTTCAGTTCAGAAAGTCTTTGCCTATGCTTATGACTTCAAGAGTTTTTACATATTTTGCATTCCCAGCAGGCGAAGTGTTTCTGTTTTAACATTTAGGTCTTTGATCCATCTGAATTTGAGTTTAGTACATGGTAAAAGATATGGGTTTAGGTTCAGTCTTCTCTTTTGCATGTGGATAGATGGTTTTTCCAAAAGCATTTAAGGAGGTTATTTTTCCTCCATTGTGTTTTTGGAACCTTTGCAAAAGATCACATAGTTGAATATACTTGAGGTTGTTCCTGCATCCCCTATTCTTTTCCAGTGACCCTCATGTCTATTTTTGTACTGGTACCTTTCTGTTTTTATAACAGTATATTTGTAATACAACTTTAGGTCCAGGATGATAATGACTCCCACTTACTCTTTTTACCCAGGATTGCTTTTGCTAGTCTGTATTGCTTCTTGTTCTATATGAGTTTTATGATTGTTTTCTCCAGTTCTGTGATAAATAATGTTAGAATTTTGATTGGGATTGTGTTAAGTCAGTATATCAATTTTGGAAGTATGACCATTTTGACTATATTGGTTATGCTTATCCAGAAATGAGAAGTCGTTCTATTTTCTTATGGCCTTTTCAATTTCCTTTTTTAGAGTACTCTTTTTGTAGAGGTCTTGCACTTCCTTAGTTATGTAATTCCTATGGATTTACATTTTTTGGTACTATTCAGACTGGTATTTTCTTCTAATTTCTTTCTCAGTGTATTATTAGTATATAGGACACTATTTTTTAGGTTTGATTTTGTATCCTGAAATATTACTGAATTTGGTCACTAATTCTAAAATTCCTTTGGTGGACTATTTTATGTAGAGGATCATGCCATCTGTAAATTATAGTATTTTGACTGCTTCATTTATTATACATATGCCTTTTTTTTTTCTTCCCTAATGGCTTTGGCTAATATTGCAAGTACTCTTTTGAACCAGAGTGGTGATAGTGGACAACCTTGTCTTGTTCCTGATATTATAGGGAAGGTTCAAAGTTTCTTTCCATTTAACATGATGTTGGCATCGGTTAGTCATAAATAGCTATTATCAGATTGAGATAGGGTTCTTCTCTACTTATTTTCTTCAGAGATTTTATCATGAAAGCATTTGCACTTTGTCAGAAGTGATTTTCTGTGTCTAATGAGGTGATCATATGATTTTTATCCTTATTTCTGATTGTGTGGTGTATTTCACTAAATGATTTGCAGATGTTCAACCATGCTTGCCTGGGATGAAGCCTACTTGGTCATGATGTGTGATATATGGTGTTTTTGATAATTTATGACATTCTGTTTCACAGTATCTTATTGAGGACTTTTGTATCTATATTCATTAAAGAGATTGGTCTCTAGTTCTCTGTTTTGGTTGGATCTTTTTCTAGTCTTTGATTCAGTGTAATGTGAACTTCCAAGATTATTCAAGATTTTTGAATCTTAATTGGTTCAATTTTAATAATTCATATGTATCTAAGAAGCTATTTATTTCTTCTGAATTCTCCCATTTATTGGCATACTACTTTATGAAATAATTTTTAATAATGATTTTTATTTTGGCAGTGTCCATTATGTGATATCATCTTTTCCACTCCTCATTGCATTGATTGCCCTTTCCTCTCCTTTTTTGGTTAGACTGGCTAAGGGTTTGTCTATTTTGGTTTTTTTTGAAGAGTCAACTCTTAGATTAATTCTTTGTACTTTTGCTCTCAATTTCATTGATTTCTTCTCTGAGCTTTATAATTTCTTTCTTTGTAATATCATTGGGTTTGGATTATTTTGATTTTTCTAGGACACTGAGGTTGATTGTCAGGTTATTTGGTCTAGGTTTGTTTTTGTGACATAAACATTCACAGCTATAAACTTCTCTCTTAGGAGTGCTTTCACTGTGTTTCATACCTTCTCTTATATTGTACTAACATTATCATTTTCTTCTAGAAATTATCTTGTTTCTTCCTTGGTCTTCTCTAACCTGCTTTTTAGTCATGAATGTGTTTTTTGCTTTACATGCTTTTGCATAATTTATGTGTTTTATTTTATTGTTGACTTCTAATTTCATTGCACTCTGATCTGATGATATGCATGGTATAATTTCAATTTTTAAAAATTTACCTCAGGTTAATTTATTGGTTATAATGTAATCTATTTTGCAGAAAGTTCCATGTGCAGCTGAAAAGTGTGTATTCTGCTGTTGCTGGGTGGAACACTTTGTAGACACATATTAAGTCCATTTGTTAAAGTTTTGTTCAATCCTGATATTTCTTTGTTCATTTTTTGTCCAGTTGATATATTTGTGATGTGGGATATTGAAGTCACCTTCTATAAATGTAATTGTATTTATGTTTATATGATTTTTATGTCCAGTAGCACTTGTTTTATAAAGTTGGATGCACCAAAGTATGGTGAAAATATATTAATTATTACCTCTTTTCATTGGATTGTTTCATTAACTAAAGTATCATTATCTTTTTGCCTCTTTCAATCAGTTTTGGCTTGAAGTCCACTTTGTCTGAATATAAGATTGTTACCCCTGCTTTTTTGAGGGGGAACAGGCTTCCTCTTGTATGGAATACTGTTTTCCACTCTGAGTTTTTGTCCATGTGTTTCTGTACGGATTCAATTTGTTTTATATATATGGAATACTGTTGGCTTTTTTTGGATACATTCTGTCAGTCTGTGTCTTTTGATTGGGGAATTGAGACCATTCATTTTGAGAGTTCTTACTGATAGACATTGACTTATTCCTGTCATTGCCTTAATTTTCTCTTGCTGGTTTCCTATTCTTTCCTTGTACTTTACAGCCAACCCTGTCTGATGTGTTCTTTCTATTAGACTTTCTGTCATTGTTAACATCATTGTCTATTTCTGCGTGTCCTTGAGAATTTTTTCAGTTGCTGGTTTAGTGCTCATAAATTAGGTGCTTTTTATTATGAAAATGTCTTATGTCTCCATCAATTTTGAAAGATATTTTTGCCAGGAAATGTCAGCCAAGGCTGGAAATTATTTTCTTATAGAGCTTGAAACACTGTACTTGAAGCTCTCTTGCCCCTTAACATTTGTGTTGATAAGTCTTTTGTAATTCTAATGGGTTTCCTGTATTACTGATTCAATGCTTTTCTTTAACTAGATTCTGCCCTAGTGTTGTATTTTTTTTGGTGATTTTTACTATGATGTGTCATGGACAGTTTTCTTTCTGATCAAGGCTATTTGGAGTCCTTTATGCCTCACTTACTGTATGTTAATTTTTTACCTTATTTGGAATATGAAATTATTACAGGAAACAAGATTATTATGCCATTTGTGCTGCATTGTGATTTTTCAGGATTTTCAGTTAATCTTGCATTAGTCTTCTTTGCATCATTTAGGGACTATTTGAATCATTTTTCATTTTTTTATTTTTTTAGGTATCTCTCATTAATTGGACACAGACAAAAACCATCTTCTTCTAGTCCTCTGGGTCTTTCTTCACATTGTCCACTTCTGCAGCTTATACTTTCAATAACATTTTTATCATGTTTGTGACCAGGGCACAGTTCATATGTCTTACTTCCATGTGGCTCTGATTTAATTTCTGTGTCTTGCTGTTAGGTGGCTCTGATTTGAATTCGGTCAATTGATGTTATATAGCTAACCTATATGTGCTCTTTTGTTAATATAAGATTGCTAAAACACAATGGTCATTGTTATTTCATAGATAGATTATTATTAAAGTCAGTGATACATTTTTCTTTTATTATTCCTTTGTTGCTTCTTGGTGGCTTTTCTCATTTTCATTTGGGATTTCTGTTTCTAGGTGTATATATATATATATGTGTGTGTAGTTAAATGTTCATTTTTCAATTGTAAGAGTATTTCAGTTTTGTAAAATATTTTTGCATTAATGTCAAACATAGAAAATACATGATTCATCAAATGAATTGGTAAGATGAATCTGTAACTATATCCTAGCAGAGGAAAAGGTCATGGACCTATCTATTATTCTTCAGAAAAAGATGCATTAAACTTAGATGAATATGATCTTGTGGATAATACATTCAATGAACATCATGCAGTTTAGGATATGAATGTAGGGCAGCAAGAGGAAGAAAGGCAGCCAATAATAGAAGCATAGTAGAACATGAACACGTAGAATTGTGAAACATGGAACTTCTAATGAGAAATATTAATTGTAGAGGTCCTTTTGCATTATATAATTTTTTGTATCTCATTATATACTCACAATTATAGTTTTGAAAACAGATATGCCATACAATGTAGTTTTAGTGCAAAAGAAGAGAACATTGACAGCATTGGGAATTTGTTATAATCAATGAGATAAAATTTTTATGGGTATGTTATTAATTAGTGGGATAGTACCATTACCAGATACTAGAATATATTGGTATGAAAATAATATGTATGCCAATGGATGCATAAAAATGCCATGAAGCACAATTGTTTTTTAGCTACTTTGAATTATTTACATTTCTCTGATAATACCACCTGCAGATCTGAGGATCCCTTAATAAATGTAGAAAAATCATGAAAGAAGTTATTAGTACATTGAAGACTGCAGTACAGCTCAGTAACTTCAGTTACTTTCCTCATTGCAAAGACAAAATACCTGACCCACACAACTATAAGCATGAAATATTTATTTTGGTTCACAATTTGTAGAGGATTCAGGCTATAGTCAGCTGGCACTAAGGCAGAGTGGCCTGGCAGAAGGGCATTGCAGAGGAGAAACAGTCCCTGGCAGAGCAGGTAGGAGGCAGCAAGCAGCAAACTATCTTCCTTCTGTATCTTCATATTTCAGTCAGGCTACAAGTCTATTGAGCGGTGCTACCCACACCCCTGGTGGGGTTTCCATTACCCACACGCAGAACTATGTTAAACCAATTTTGTTATCACATACCCTGTTCTGCAGCATCTCACACCCATGATTCAGCCACTTCCCAAAAATCCCACCTATGAGCACACAAAGCTTCGGGGGGACCTCTAGTTATAAGATACAATAACTGGAAGAATTGGGCCAGGGATATAGCTCAGTGGCACAGCACCTGCCTGGGAGGTGCAAGGTCCTGAGTTTGATTCCTGGTACCAAAAAGACCCCTGGAAAAGTGTAGTGATAGACAAAAGTATAATTCTATGGAGAAGAAATCTGCATTTTTTTGTGAATATGTGAAAGCATAACTGCAGAAACATGGGATAAAATTATATTTGCCTAAAGGTTACATCTAAGATTTACATATCTATGCCAGAAAGACTGCAAATTCTTCAAAGCCACGGACATTCCTATGATGTTGTTTCAAAATGAATGAAAGTCCTATTATTACTATCTGCATATTATATGCAGATTGTTATATTTCAAGTATAACCTTAGTATAAGAATTTCCACAAAAAGAAGCATATTTTGCAGCACATTATAGCCAAACTGAAAGTTTTTACCAGTATAAGAAAATACAAACCAAAAATGAAGTGAAGTAATAAAGTATAAAAATTATTCTGGTGTAATATTTGTTAAATGGACTGATAAAAGAACTGTTTTTAAATTAATGACTTGTAAAAATTGTACATGTACATTGATTGAAGAAAATCCTGGAAACATAGACTGATCTTGTTTTTGATTACAGTAATGCAAAGAAAGATTGATTTAGCAGACCAGGTGTCATTGTATTACAGTTCCTTAAGGAAAACATTAAAATTTTAATACAGCTAATCTATGATAAGAAATAAATGCATATTATGTACAGCAGCAATAAGGAACTCTTAGGATTTTCATGTTAAAATTTAGAGAATTAATTATTATTATTTTTTTTATTTTATTTTAAAAAAATAAAAGTACAAAAACATATTGACAAACAGACACCAATTAGCATAAAAAATAGTACAATCACAACTAATCTATAGACAAGGTGATATGGTCTCAACAGTGGTTATTGCTTTATCCATTTTTGTTGTTGTTGTTGCTGTTGTTGTTGTTAGCCTGTTTTGTTTTCTGTTTTTGGATTTTCAGTTTTTGTGTTTTTTCTGTTGTTGAGAGGATTAATTGTCTGACTAAATTTGCATGTCTGTATATGGGTTCATATATTTACACTTCGAAGATATCAATAGAGAATTAATTATTGATAAACTATTAACATGTGAAGAAATGCCATGGGTGCATATTACTTGAAAAAAATAATCCATTCATTTTATAGAAGCTTAGAGTCAGCAAGAAATGCATGCAAACCATGTAGAGAATATTATTGAAAATTATCTGAAAAAGAGCAAGAACAAATTCAGTATGATGTTTTGAGCACTCCACAAAGTCAGCCAGCTTTATTTTTAAAATATTAAAAAATTCACAACTATTGATACATTTGTTTTACTTTAATGAAATAAATTTGTTGATTATTCTAATTTTTATTTGGTATGAATAGTATTAATTTCATATATTGGCAGTAATTATTCAGATTCAAGAAACTTAACTAAATTCAGCCCATTTATAAACTCTTTGTTAATTTATTAGTTAAAAGACCCATAAAATTGATTAGATCCACTTGTAACACCAGTGGGACAAGCCATCCAGCGGGACAGTCATACATGTGCTCTTGGTGGTTCAAGCCAGTAGGAATGCGTTAATGTCCTAAATTTCTACTTGTTGCCTTTTATAGACTCTAATTCTTTTCTATGCTGGTTATTCATGCTTCGCATTGTTTAGCTTAGCTCTTCTATCTTCTTTAGACTTCCCAATGTTTTTATTGACTCAAAGTTTTTTACTTATAGTGATCTTCCCAAATGCCTTATTGAACTGTTTTATTATCTCCTTTGATACCATTTCAAATACAGTGATACCTTGGTTCATGAACTTAATTGATTTCATGGTTCTGGAAAAGATGATCATGTCTGTGTTTGTGTGGGAAAGATGGCTGTGGTTGTGTTCATCATTTGATGCAGAGTTGACAAACAAAAACAAAATTTTGCCACTGATTCTTTTTGCAAATAAAGTTGTTTGTGAAGGAAAGCATTTGTGAACCAAGATACCACTGTAATTTGGTGGTGAGGCTGTTGATTGGTTTTCTCCTCTTTGATGCCCTGTGAATCAAATTTGGGGGTGTGAGGAGATTTGGGGAGTGTTTTATTGGTTTGTCTTCTCATATTTCTAGTTTTGCTTGTTTTGTTTTGAGGCTGTTGCACTTTCTCTAACATAGATATGTAAATCTTAGGTGTAACCTTTAGGCAAATATAATGGCTTTTGCCTCTGTCTCAGGATCCACCTACTTCTGTTTCCTAGAGATGGGAGGTTGCAGTGTGTCTGACCCGGTACCCAGTTCTCCAGGAGTGGGCCAGGATATTGTTAATGACACCCATTCAACCTAGATATTGGCATCTCAAGATAACCAAATAACAGGAATATCTATGTCACCTTGGCTATAATCATAAAACTGGCATTAATTACATCATTAAATGCAAGTTGAATACTGAGAAGCCTTAAGGATCATACAGTACTGCCATTATATGTAGAATAAAAGATCTATAATTATTTCATGAACAGTAAGGCAAACCGAATATTGACCTATTATTGACCTACATTAAACATCTACTAAATCGAGCAACTTTACCTCTACTAACAATAGCACAGCATTCTACAGCAGCAGTGTAAAGTTAACTATTTATCTACAGGTTTATAAAGATTGATAGTTATACTAGTAAAGGTGTAGAGTGTGGGACACTGGAGATAGAAAAAGCAAAATTTGAAAAAATTAATTGAGGGGATATGAGAAGGAGAGGAAAGTGGATGGGGGTCCTGTTAAGGATAAGGGGAAATTGGTGGTGATAGAGAACAGTTCCTGGAAAAAACAAACAAGAAAAAGAAAAGATAAACAACAAACCTGGGGGTAAAAGAAAGATAAGGCAGAGAAAAATAGCTTCATGGGGAAAAAGACGAAAGACAAGCAGCTAAAAGAAGAGAAAAGAAAGTGAGAGCCAAACCAGAAAAGCTTGATGAAGGAAAGATACAAGTAATGCAAAATAGAAAAAAATCAAAAACATTTTAGTCAAAAATACTCTGCTATTGAATGAATGGTTTCTTCCTATAATACACAGTCTTGTGATCCAGGAAGTCATGATTTTCTGTGCCTATCTTTATGGAATATGTGTGTTTGAGGTGTCCTCCTTGCACTGGAGGCCTGTCTTTTGGTTCCCACCAAGGTATGTCTTTGCTGTCCTTGGTAGATGGGGAACATGATCAGTCCTCTGTTCTCTGCTGGATGTAGGATGCAAGGCAGAGGCTCGACTGCAGATTAACTCTGTTGAAGTTAATGTCCCGAGTTGTGGGATCTGGTTTCTTTCTTCTCTCCCCAGGTGTTCAGGACCTTGCACTTGACCAACAGGTGCTTATGTCACTGAGCTATATCCACAGTCCCGCCAAATTTTCAGTAGCTGTACAGTATTTCAATGAACTTATCTTAACACTATTTACTACATCTTTATTGCTACACATTAATTTTCCCTAACTTGTTTTGCTAGTACACATAATATTGTGATAATCATCCTGCTACATTTCTTAATTTACTTATTAATTCTAGGAGTCTTTTGGTGAATTTTTTTGGGTTTCTATGCAGAAAATCATGTCATTTACAAATGAGGATAATTTTATTTCTTCCTTTCATAAACATATCCCTTTTGTTTGTTTCTCTGGCCTGAGTGATCTGACTAATGTTTAGCTCAGCTAATATTTTATTAGTATCTTCTGTAAACTTATTGATCATTTTGCCTATTATGTTTTTATCTGTTAGTTGTATCTTCTCTGATCTTGATGAAAACCTTATTGACCCGCTTTCAAAAATTTTCCTATGTTATCCTTTTAGAAATTTGGCTGTGTGGCTTTTGATTTCTTACCCCTTCATGCCTCATGGATCAAAGGAGGTGAGTGTTTTGGAGGTATTTTGTTGCTTTGTATTCTCATGCTTGCATTTTTTGTATGTGGATGGTTGCAGGTTTATTGTACTGGAAGAGCTTTTGAGTAGTACGTAGACTTCTTCAGTGTCTGCTTTTCATTGGTGCACTCTGAGGATGGCTAAGTGTAGTCTTTGGCCTCTGTACAGAGACCATCCAACCACCTCCATTTATTTGGGAGGGGATACTGCAGTGTATTTGATTTAGCATTCAGTTCTCTAGGAATGGCTATATGATTGTTAATGAAACAAAATCCCAATACTGGCATACAGAGAATTCCTATTAATAGCAAGAACTATGCCTCCTTGGAAATAGCAATAACATCAGCAGCACAGTGTCAAAGACCAACTGGATATCGACATACCTAGAAACCAATATTATATGACCCATATCTGTAGAAAAGTGATCTATAAGTACAGTATAAATACCAGGACAAACCAACATACTGTTAATTGGTAGTATCTACATTACAAGACGATGGTTCATGCAGACTGCTGAACTTAATACTGGCACTTTCAGATCGAGCTGCCCATGAAAGCCATATTCACTGGGCCTGGTTTCTTACTGCAGAGGGCTGGGCCTACGACCTTTCAAACTTCAACTTGTACTTCTCGGGGAGTCTTTGTCTAGCCAAAACCTTCTTAGCTGTCTCCTGTGCTGTCTCTCACCCAGTCAATGTGGCAAGACAGAGCTAGAAACCATGAAGTGGAGTTGTTGCTCAGTCATAATCAGTTGATCTCTTTCCCACATGGCAACCAATTAAATGCTGTATGGCGATGTGCTGCCTGCTGTACTGGGCATCTTCCCCAACTCTCATCTGCCATGAAAGAGGCACTTTCGCCCCATGCTGGTTTTGTAGTTTACGATAGCTGTTGGCTTTTTTAGAGCTTCTGTGTCTGATCAGGTTAATAATTTTTACCTGGAGCTGCTCAACCTTCATGATTACCTTGTCTTCCCAGGTGTTTGCCTTGTCCATGAACAGGGTTGATTGGTTTATACATTGCTCTCCTGCCCTATGCTGGAGGAAGCAAAACACAGAGCTGGCTAGGCATTAGCTAGTGCCTGGGGCTAGGAGAAGAATCCACAGCTGTGAAATTGGTCAGGGGTCAACATGCAAGGTGCATGGCTGTGTGGTTCACCTGCAGAGCACATGGTTGTAGTCTGTCTATGGGTATGCAGCTGCATTCTCTGCCTGGGTATCATGTGTCTGCATCTTGTAATAAAGATGCATCTTTAAAGATGCATCTGTCTGCATCACAGCAAGCATTCATGACATACTGGAAGCTGACTCACTCTAGGCCTTCAGTTTCTCAAAAACAAGGAATGAATAAAAACTCAAACAGGAGGAGGTAACTTGAATGAGAAACCCACCAGATGAATTCTAAAATCAGGAGTGTTTAGATAAAGAAACAGGGCTGCCTCTAAATTCTGACACTGGTTACAGCCCAGGTCTATTGGTTGGTGCCACCCATACCCAATGTGGGCCTTTTTGTGAATATAAAAGGGATATTCACAGCCAGAACTACACCAAACCAATCAGTGGTCTAGTTAGTCTAGTTATCACACATCCATTATCTACTTATATACACCCATGATCCAGCCACCTCCCTAAAGCCCCACCTGTGAGCACATGAGGAACATGCCATCTTGGGAAAATATTTAACTCCTTGAGGGAAGGGGCCCAGTGGAGAATCAGCTGTTGCTCTGTGATTAGCACACAGCATAGCAATTACTGTCCAGTGCCCACCAATGCTAATTCTCTTCCTAATGGTGGATGGAGCCTAACATGTAAGATATTTGCAAGAGAGGGCATCCTTGGTCAGGGCACTAGCATGGAAAGTCATCAAGGAAAGCACTGACCAGAGTATCACTAAGAGGGTAGTGACTGAATTAGGACCAGCAAGCCCTAGGGATAGGGTCAAACAAGAGCACAGTTCTGGTTAGCTTCCTAGAACCAGGCACTGAGGGATCTGTAGGACAGCAAGAGTTGCAGGAATGCACAGTGTCTATAACTGGTGTGGTTTGGGAATGGGGAAAGGACACTGGAGAAATACTGGTAGGCATTCACTCTCCCACAGGCCCTGAAAAGCCTTTGAGGTCTGTGCCTATGTGGTATATTTTCTGCTGCCTGTCCTCCAAATGCCTTTGAGCTCAGTGCCCATGAAGAGTCTATCCCCACCCACCAAAATTTGCTGAGCTCTGTTCCTGTATGAACTTTCTCCAATTGAATCACCAACATATTGAATTCCAAGGAGGACTTCCCTCTTCCAGGGAGCCCTAAACATTACTGAATTTATTGGGTAAATAGCAACTCCTTCTGAAGTTTGGACAGAGAATTTGGCATAGCAGAC